>CAJVPM010000813.1:0-14645 GCA_910592325.1 Scutellospora calospora
ACTATGTAGAAAGTGAAGTAGTCACAAGAAGAAGTGAAAAAAGTTTAGGAAAAAGAAAAGAGATCGAGCAAGAACAAGAAGGTGAATGCTCAAAATTTGTGCAAGAAAGAGCACAAAGAAGAGAGAGCTACTCGCAAGAAGACTTAATTAGTCAAGTTTTAAATGAACATAAAGAAAGTTGGAACAAGTATAGAAGAGCCCAGACCTATTCAAGTAATAGTGAGGAAGGAAGGCTCAAAAGAGAAAAGAGATGTAGCTCTCAAAAGAAATTAAGAAGTAACGAAAGGAGAGAAAAGAATAGACAAGACTCTCATACAAATTATAACAGATCTTTAGATCAGATAGCTCAATTAATGCAAAATTTGGAGGGAAGAATTAGAGATTTGAAGATAAAATTCCCAAATCACTCCTAATTTTCGTACTAGTTGAATTAAAGAGATCCTTGTCTAAGCAAGAAGAAAAACTTATGTAACAATACAAGGAATATTTAGTCAAAAAACAAACTACAACAGACTTCAGTGTATTAAATATAGTGACGTACAATATCAATGGTCTTAAAGCAAACAGTTATAAGCTAGATCTACTAATAGAATAGGCCTCAGTAAATAATATAGATATACTAGAAATTAATGAAACGAATATATCAGAACAACAAGGCAAATTTCTATGCAGCAAAAGAAGTAATTATGTAGGTTTCTGAACTAAAACATGTGAAAATAAGTTAAAAGGATTAGGAGTAGGTCTATTAGTCAATAAAGCATAGAAAAAACATATAGGTCGAGTTTCAAGATATAGTAATTACTATATCGATATACTAATCTTTTTCAAAAAGTATAAATTATTAGTTATTAGCATATATATACCACCAAACGACAAAGAAGAAAAGAAAAGAATCTAGCAGCAAGTAATTAGGAAAATAAGAGAATGCGAAAAAGATCAAATCAAAGTTATAGTCATGGGAGACTTTAACGATATAAGATCAAAAGAGCTTGATTAAAGTAGAGAAGAGTCTGATAGAAAGCAATCACTTCCTCTTCTTAGATAGCTAGAGAGTTCAAGCTTTAAAGATGCATTTAGAGCAGTGTACCCATATAAAAAAGAATTTATATGATCAACAAATCAGTTAGTACAAGAATAGACTATATATGAATCTCAAAGAAGCTTAGTCAACATGCGATAAGATGTGAGATAATAGAAGCAGAATATATTATGGGAAGTGACTACAGAATTGTATTAGTGAGAATAGACACAGATATACTTCAAAAAACAAAATCTTGAGCAAGAGAAAAGCAGCTAAAGGAAAAGAAAAGAATTTTTAAACTAGATAAAGCACAAGAAGAGGATTAGGAAAGATATAGAGCAAAGTTAGATGAGAAGCTAAAGCAAAAGTGAAAATAAAGAATAATATAGCTTTAGTAGAAGAAAACTTTGCAAGAAAAGTATTGATGAATTATGGGACGTAATCTCAAGCAGTATCTTAGAAAGTGTATTTGCAAATCTGCCAAGTCAAAAAGTATCGACAAATAGAGTACTACTGAAGAAACTAAGAAGCAGTAACAAGGTATATAAAGATTTGAAATGCTTAGGCAGAATTTGCAATATGTGCTACAAAAAATTAGAACAGAATATAGTCAAAGAAGAGCGCATTCAAGCAAATAATAAATTTAGCAGACTTAATAACGAGTATGAAATACAAATAGAGAAGATATATGAGAAGCAATAGAAACAAAGAAGAGGAGAGGAACTTAAAGTATGGTAGAAGCTTCTCAGTACAAAAGTATAACAAGAAAGAAAAAAAAAAGAGATATCAGATATAAATATGTATATAGATACTTGCTGTGAAGCAATTCAAGATCAATTGAGACATATGCTTAATAGTCTACTCAAGAGATCCTTCAAAAAGATCAAGATCGATAGAGTGATGAAAGTTGTAGGAAATGAGAAGGTGTTGCTTACAGAAGAAAAGGAAGTTAAAAATGAAGTAAGAGCACACTTTATAAAACAGTTCTGAAAATGAATCACAAACCAAAACTCATCCTTTACGAGATGGATCAAGGCATATACTCCTATAAAGAAATTAAACAGAAATATATATGATAGTCTGCTTAGCATAGTAACAGAAGAGGAATAGAGGAACGCTCTCAGCAAAACTAAAAACAAGTCTGCACTAGGAGTTTCTGGTATTAGCTATCCACTAATTAAGAAAGTAGGAAAACTAGCACAAAAGGTTTTCATAATACTGGCAAATTAGTGTATAGCTACAGATAATATTCTGCTTAAATAGAAGTTAGGCCAACTATATCCAATTTCAAAAAATAAAGAGTGGAATCATGATCTATCAAATGTATAGCCAATCGTCTTATTAGAAGCTTTCCGAAAAACAGTAGTAAGAATAATTAGTAAAAGATTAGACTAAATATTTGTAATGCATAAGGTACTAGAAGGCCCGAACTATGCAGGCTTGTCAGGAGATAGTACAGCAAGTTCTATATATATTATGAACAATATCCTGGAAGATACAAGACAAAAAAACAAAGAAGTTTGGGTGTTGTTCCAGGATATGAAGAAAGCTTTTGATTTAGTGAGTCTTGAAATGATAGAAAAAGTACTAAGAAGAATTAAGTTACTAGATTTGACAATAAGATTTCTTCTTAGCTTATATAACAAAAGGAAAATCAAAGTAATCACTGAGTATAGGCAAACTAATAAATTCGAAGCATAGGATGGGTTAGATCAGGGAGAAGTAGTATCACTATTAATGTAGCATATATTTTATGATTTACTACTCTGCTTAATTTATAAAGAAGAAAACCTAGGATATGTTATTGACTCAAACTGGCCTCAAGACCTAAAAACAAACAAAACTCGAGTATCATGCTAGCAGCAAAGTGTCTTAGCAGATGCAGATGATATAACCTAAATAGTCAGATCCAAAGAGAAAATGCAAAGAATAATTGATATCTCAACTGAGTTTTACAAGCTTAATGATATTAAGATAAACAGTAAGAAGTCAGAGCTCCTAGTATTAAATTACAAATACAAAAACAAAAAACAAGATAACATATTAGAGATCAGAATAGGCAAATTTAAAAAAATAGTATGAGCAAAAAAGGGAAAAGAAGTGATTAGACACCTTAGAGTCTGGATTTCAGAAAAAAGTGAAAAAGAATATAATAAACTAATAATTACAAAAAAGGTAATGAGAATATGTAAAGCAATCTGGTAGAAAAAAGCCTCAGTTAGCCAGCTAGTCTATTTGAACAATAGTGTTTTATTACCAAGTATTGAGTATAGACTACAAACCTCATTTCTCTCAAAAAATACATGCAAACATATATAGAGGCTCATCTGAATATTAATTAAAAACAAGATAGATCTAGTTAAATTAGCTCTAAATAGTATGTGTAGTCATACCAAAATTCTAGATATGCATACGATCTGGCAAAATCAGTTAGCATACCATATTACAGAGCTAACAATACATATAAACAGACTAGATGAACTAGGAGTAACTACTAGACTTAGAATAAATGAAGTACAATTAAAAAGCATGTATTTAGGTAATATTATCAGTAGTGATAAGAAGCTAGTAGACATTAAGCTCAAGTTCAATTTAGCATTCAAAGTAATAAGCGAAGCAAAAAAGCTCAGATTTAGCTTTTAAGAAAGTAATGCATATGAAATGAAACTAGATATAGGAGGTACTAACTTACTAACTTTATTAGAGAGAAAAAAAGTGATCAACTACAGTAATAGTAACAATATGAATATCTTTATACTTGAGCAAATAATTAATAATGAAGGAATGCTTTATTAACATGACAACAAGTCAAGCATATCAGAAGCCTTAAAAGTAGAGGATGTAAACCAAACTGGTATAAAAGTGTAGAGGAAAAAGTACTTGAAAATAGTAGTTCAAGAAAGATAAAGAAGATTATCAAGTAGAAGTACCAAATAAAGTAGCAATAAGGTGTAAAGATAAAAAAGTCTCTGCGAACAAGAGAAAGAAAGAATGAATAATCTTTGAGAAGGGATTTAAAGTTAAAAGTGGAAAAGTAATAAAAAAAGAGTTTAAATTATTAATCGTAGAGCACTGGCAATTAATAGCGAATGATGATAACAAGAACATTACTGCTTTAGAAAAGTGTAGAGGCTGTGATCTAGGAAGGCGTAATAACAAAAGCTGTATAATTAGGCAAAAACAAGAAAGCTAACACCAAGTACTAAGAAAAGTTTATAAAAACGAAGAGATCGCATATATAAAAATCCCAGTTTTAGCTTGCAAGAGAGATAGAGAGTTAAACAGTATAGAAGCTAGTAGAGATATTAGAGATGTAAGAATTAGTATTGTAGATATAGAAGAGGCAGTAATACATAGAGTAGTAAAAGATAAAAAGATACAAGTAGAACTATGTAGGTTAGCTAGAATAATCAAAAAAGAAAAAGTTTTAGATAAATATACAGATGGTTCACTAGTTGTAGAGTCAGTAGGAGATAATAAAATTAAAAAGATGGGTATAGGTTAGGTTATAGCAGATGATAGTAGTAAATATAGTATAAGTTTTAGTGGTAGGATTCTAAACTAGCTTTCTTCAACTCGTGCTAAGCTAGATGCAATATGAGCAGCACTACTAGTTGTACCATATAGAGCAAATATTCAGATCTTTTCTGATAGTAAAGTGGCAATTGAAGGAATTCAGAACTTTCAAGGTCTGACAAGTATAAGGAGCAACTTTAAAGCCAAAAATTATAGTTTAATTAACCAAATCCTAGATTGTTGCAAAATAAAGGAAATCAAACTAGAGCTAATTAAAGTCAAAGAGCATAGCTCGAACATATGGAATGATAAAGCAGATTGCCTAGTGAAAGAAGGGTTCTTATCTGACTTTATACTTGAGACTCAAGAAGTAACAATGAATAAACTAAGAGTATTCCTAGTGTGGAAAAAGAAAATAATAGACACTGCACTAAGATCCTTCATTAATCAAACTATCATAACAATAAATAAAAATACTTGAGCAAACTTAAACAGTATCAAACTAGTACTAAATCAGAGAGCAACAGATCTAAGCAACTTTGATTTGAACTGGCATAATACATGGAGTACACTAAAAAATTGACAGGGTAAAAGATGTACAAGCATTAGGAAGAGTAACGCACTAATATTCAGAATTAAATGCATCAACAAACTATTACCCACAAAAGATTTATGTTATCAAAAGGATCTTGCACTTTACAAAACCAAAACTTGCATTGCCTACTATGCAAAGGCAGAGTTATTAGAATACTTAGTAGAATGCCAAATATATCAAGAGATTTGGAAAAAAATAGAAGCATTTATTATAGAGGAGCTAGAGCAACAGCTTAGTTCCAAATAGAAAATTACAATAAGAAGCCAAATACTTAACAAAACTTTTTTAGGTTCAAATACAGAAACTAGGCTTCAAAAAAGAAAACTCCTTATATGGGGCTTACTAGTAAAAGCTTAGTAGCAGAGGTTAGGGATCTTCTGAATTCAACTTCTAAAGCGAACAAAGCTATTTGCTGGTTCACTGAGATATTCTGATCAAACTTCTTTGAGAGGCTTTAGAAGTTTTGCTGCAAGATATTTTTAGAATAGGAGAAAAGAAATGATATTGACAACAAGAAAAAGAAGAAAAAATCTAAACACAACTCTCTAATCAAAGTAAGAAAGAAGCAAGAAAATAAAGAAAACTAAGCTCCAGTAGAAAAAGAAGTTATAGAGTCGGAACAGGATAAAAAAACAAGAATTCAGAAAGAAGCTGAAAGCAAAGTTGTAAGTTAGATCAAAGGAGAAACTAAGGATAGTTGGTTAAGTTTCAAAAACAATTAGGCAATTTTGATACAGGTGCATAGCAGTCTTCTGTAGATCTTGAGAGTAAGACCCTGTTTAGATATTCTACTCTTTTGGGAGAAAAATTTGTTATTGTAGCAGATCATACCTAGGTACTTTAAATAGCTGAGTGAGTTTGGATTTAAGTCAAGAAAGCAATTTTATAACTAGTTTTAGTTAGTTTATAATTTTGCTATAACATATTCTATGTTTTCTCTTAAAAAATGAAAGGCAAGATTGCCTAAGAAAAAAAAAAAAAAAAAAAAAAATAGAAGGTACAAGGATAATGATATCAAACTTTCTTAAACCACATATTCACAAAATTCAAAAACACAATAGAGAAGCTATTAGTATTGATATCTTTTTCAAAAATGACTTTAAATTCAGAATTATATCAGTATATCTGTCTTCTAGAAATATTGCTTGAAGAAATAAAACACAAACAAAAGTCATATACTGAACACAGGAAGTACAAAAACTAAAACTACACTATATAGTACTAGGTGATTTCAACATCAATAACTCTAAAACAAAGCCAATATATACAAAATTATATCTAATTAACTTTTTTTAATCTAACAATCTGTATGATCTCGCTAACTATACTAACAACTATTCATCTACATAGCAAAACAACTAATCCAATAGTAGAATTGATTATATCTAGTATTATCAACTACTAATTCTATATCTTACAAAGTTTAAATTAGAAGAAGCTTATACTACGACTAAAAGTGATCACAAAATACTAATTTCTAACTAGACATTTCCTTTTGCTAACTCTGAAAAACAAAAGCACTCATCCAAAACTAGTAGAAGAATTTATAATTACAAACTAATGAATACTAAAAAGTAGGAAGAATTTACAAACAAAGTTAACACTAATCTAATATAAAACAAAGTACTTTTAGACTCAGATACTACTGACTCTCTTAAAACAAACTAGCATAAAATTCAAATTAGCTTAATTAATGTAGCTTTTGAATATATACTCAACAAAAAATAAAAAATACAAAACTTTCATAATATTTATTCACCTAAAGCTACCTCTTTACATAACAATCTTAAACTATTAGATCAAATTATTCACTAAGTAAAATCTTTTCTTAACAACAACTCAACTATCTTACTAAATATATTACAACAAATTAATAAAATCAATTAACAACAAAATCTACAGATCAAACATCCTCTCACTAATCCAAACACAATACCAATATAGATTAATAATATTCAAAAAGAATAGAAAACACTTCACAATACATGTGATCTTGAAAACTATACTTATATCTAACAACAAATTACTATAGCTACTAAAAAAAGATGCCAAACTCTCCAAACTTAACTAACAAAAATAATAAATAGTATATTAGACTGGCATATTGACTATATTAGCTTTGACAATATTAAAATTGAGAATGATTTGATTACAGACCCAAAATTAATCAAAAATCACATCAAAAACTACTTTGACAATTAGACAAACTACCATTCTATAGATAAACAAATTTTTAATAACATATAGAAAGAGTGTTATAAAACTAATACATCTATTAACTCCTAACATTACAGAGAAACCCTAAAAACAATTACACCAGAAAAAATTCTATCTACTCTACAATAACTACTAAATAATAAAGCCTGTGATCCATTTGGCATAAGTTATGAAATGCTAAAACATACTAGTAACAACTTCCTTCAAGCTATTACAATTTTACTAAACAGGTGTTTAGAACTACAACAGATTCTAAAACAATAGAAAAAGAGTATCATCTTTCTTATTTCAAAAAAAACTAATCTTTAATAGAAATTTAAACAATACTCGTCCAATCAGCCTTATAGAATATATTAAAAAATTATATACAAAAATCCTAACAAATTGCCTTAATCTAATACTAACTTCAAAACAAATTCTCTCTTCATTTAATTATATAGCATTACCAGGCAATAGTACATCAATACCAATTCATATTCTAAACAATATCATTGAAGATTCACAATGCAACTCAAAAGAACTCTGGCTACTATCACAAGATATGAGTAAAGCATATGACTCTGTAAATACAGATTTACTCAAAAAAGCATTCTAACGACTCCAATTCCTGACTCAACTGATAAATATATTAATAAATTTGCTCTCAGACAGATTCAACAAAGTAATAACTAACTTTGGTCTAACAGAATTCTATCTAGTCAGAAATAGTATTGATTAAGAAGAAACTATAACTCCACTATTATAAAGAATCTACTATGACCCTCTTATACACCAAATAGCCTAACTACACAAAGGCTATACTATGCAAACCTCTTGGTTAAAAAATCTCAAATTCAAAAAAAACTCAATATATACAAACATCTGCCTCTATACTAGCCAACATGGATGATACAATCTGAATAGCTTCTACTAAAAATGAACTTGAGCAAATCATAAACACAGCTTCATCCTTTTTTCAAATAGCAAACATAAAAGTTAACTCTCTTAAATCCATACTAATAACAAATTCACCTAAGGCTACACCTATTAACTTTATCAACTAAACAATTATACCCTATACAAAACATATACTATTTAAATTTCTAAGCTGTTTGTTCTCACTAAACTATAGCCAAAAACTACAAATAGATCTAATTACAGATAAATCTAATAACCTAATTAATATACTCAAAAACAAATACATAACTAATAAACAAGTAGTATATATTATTAATAGTTATAATTATAACTCTAGAATACTGTATTCACAATCTGATTCTTTCTCAGAAGAAATATAATCAAATACTATCTAGTTATCTAACAGTAGCCAAACATAAAACAAACCTACTACGTAATACCTCTAACAGTATAATGCTTAACTACAATATATACAGTATTAAAAATATCTAGAACATTCAACTCCAACACCATACCTCCAAATTTCTAAACAGAATTAACAACTCTGACCTTTTTAGAATATCTACAAAAATACGTATCTAACAATTACAAAATAACCTATAGTCAACTACTGATATACTACAACACCCTAACCCAATAATTGATGGATCTAATAAATATACTACTAACTTCAAAATAATCTAACTATATACCTATCTTGGTATTCAAATCATGTATAATACTCATACAACCTAGTCAAACATTATCTCTCATAATACTAATTCTATCGAATCTCTACTTAATAAATATGAACTCTATGCAGCTTTCAAAAAACAATTTTGCACTAAACAAATACTCTACTTAGACCAGCTTATAACTATAGACAACAAATTTCTTCTCGAATAGAAATATATTTCACTACATATAAGATTTCTACTAACAGGCAGAAAATCTAAATAGTTTAAATGTATTGAAAGCCTATAATTGATCTAATCTCTAGATCTATTAATAAGCTAACTACTCTAAACTCAAACAACTATTTTAGCTACACTATAGCATATTTTAACAAAAAATATAAATTATGGTTAATTACTAATACAAAGAATTCTATCATAATAGGCAAAGCAAGACAATTTCTCAAAGACTCAAATACAATTTCAATAACACGTTAGCAATATAATATCAACTACTCTACTACCATATACTACTCTCAAACTTTAATAGAATGCAAGCCATATTAGGGATGCAACCTTAACTCTGACCAAATTCAAAACTACTGCACTTTCAACATATTTGCAACTCTATTTACTAAATTCTGAGGCAGAAAACTCATAGGCAGTACTCCAACAACAATAAAACTAAATGCTAACTACTTAGATTTTGTCTATGCAATAGCTAACAGAAATCTAATATATATCCTACCACTACCTTCTATACTAATAACCAACTCTCCAATATTTGAGATATTTTAAAACAATACTATCATTCAGGAACTAAATCAAATTGCTATCTCAAACTCAGACTGTACAGAAATTACATTCTATACAAATAGCTCAGTGCGCAACTTTATGACCAACTAATACTCTATAGGTATTAGCTAGATACAAACAAATAATGATTTAATTATACATTTTTTCATAATACAAATAAACTACTGGCTAACCTCATATAAAGCAGAACTCCTAGCTATTCTATCAGCAATTAGTACAGCACCACGTAACTGCAAAATTAACATATTTACTGACTCTCAATTAGTTATCAGCAAATACTAAAAGCTAATCTAAAAACCTACTAATCTACTACATATTCTCTCCTTTAACAACTAGCCTATTTGGCATACACTACTAAATCTTATTAAATCATTTAACTTTACTCTCAACCTTAACAAAGTTCAACCATATAGAAATGACACCTTCAATAACAAAGCTAACTTACTAGCACAAAACCACGAACATCTCCAATACCTCATACTCAACTACTCTAATATCTACAATCTATACTATTATATCAAATAGTAAAACTTTTCAGTAGAATAACCAATACGCAGATTTGTTAAAAATATATGCAATATATATATTATTGCAACATAGTCATTACTAAATAGAAACTAATTCTAGAATCCAGTAGCTGACCAAATTAACTGTAACTCAACATAGCTATATATCAACAACAACAATAAAAAAACATACAATTTTACTAACTTCATATTAAGCAAATTTAAAACATTTAGAGTTAAACTTCTCTACAATGAACTTCCTACTTCAACTCATCTTTATACCTTTTATCCTAACACTATAGCTAATAGATATTTTATTTGTAATGAAGCAGACTATGAACTACACTAGATATCATACTTTAATACAACTCTTCTTTCCCAAATTATACAACAATCAATCACACAGCTACTAAACTTATCTAACTTAGAAATTTCAGAACATGAACTTAACACTCTTAACAACTTTATAACAAACTACTACTCACTACAATTACCTTCTTAACTCTACAATTCTATCTCTCTACTCTCTACTTTCAAAGAACTGATACTATACTCATTAATTGATACTATCAAACCCTTTATTAATACTTTACAAATAGCATCACAAATTATAATCAAACTACTTCTCAAACTCAATTCACAAATATATGAACTAATTTGAAAACTATACTGTACTCAATTTGCTCAATGAAAAAAAGCAAACAATATTCAAATTCTACATTTCCAAACTCCTAAACCTAGAAAAAATAGAATAACAAATTTACAAATATACCAACTCATATCTACATATTGCTGTATCTGTGGGCTTGCTGACTAACTATATCACAATAACTAGTATCTGCCACAAGGTCTAGCAATTAGGAAGGTAGCTAGATAGAAAGCTTACTAGGTAAAATATGGCTATTCAACTAATTCAATCTTATCAAATTCAATTTAGATGAGTCTTGACCACTCTAGTAAGTTTAGGTCACAGATTACTGTAGTTGCAGCTAGTTTTAATATAGTTAATATTATAATTATCTGAGTTTTAATTCTTGTATGTAATATATAACCAAGTAGTTTACTGTTAACTCTTAACTATATAATTATTAATAAAAATAAAAACAAGACCTCACCTTGACTACAAGGTCAAAATTAAAAAAAAAAAAAAAAAAAAAAAAAAAAAAAAGATCTATAAGTCACATATATAGCCTAGTATTAGTGAACCTAATAAGTACTGTGTATGATAAAATTTTGAATTATTTTTAAAAAAAAAAACTTGAACAATTAAAATAGAGTATATACCTTCATATTACTATACTTATTCTAACAACAAAACTTTGAATTTAAATATTTAATTACAATCAATTAGTCTTTGACTTTCAAGATATTGTATCTTAAATCTATCATTAAAATCAATTTAGTTTAAGTTGATAGTGTTCTAACAAAAGATATTTACAATTTGGCAAACACAATATATTAGAATTATAATCAATTTGAGAAAACAACAATTTTGGATAAAAGAGATTATATTAAACAAAGAAATTATATTAAATATTTTATTAAAAATTATTTTAATATATAGATACAAAGATTTATAACTATAATTTGAAAGTTATAACAACATTAATATTTTATTAAAGAATACTTTTATTTTGACAACAAAATTTAGAAGTTAAAGCAACATCAACAACTTTAATTTTTATTAAAACACAGTATATTAAAAATTTATTCAAGAAAAATTTTATTTACATATTACTTCTACTTCTAAAAAAACCAAACCCTATTCTTCTATTACTACTTCTACTACTATTATTATTATTACTACTCCTTCTTGTTTCTACTTGAACTTCTAAATCTGCAACCTAAGCCCTCAACCTATTTTTTTTGACTAACAACCTCTTATACTCTGCATCTCTTATCTAATTTTTTTGCATCTCTTCAACTATTATCTCTTGCTACTTCTCAACTTTCTCCTCTAACAAACAAAATCGATAATGTAAACTGTTAACTTCTCTTACCAATCTAATAATTTTGAACAAATTTAAATATATTATTTGAAATACAATATATTATTTATATTTACCTTCTATTATCTGTTTGGATAACATTCAAAGCTTCAAAAAGATAATTATTTGAGCTACTTTTCAAATGACAACCAGAAGATATTCTTTGCTCATAATTAAAGAAGCAAGGCATTTTATTATTATTGTTATTATTATTATTTTAAAATTTTATATTTTTTTAAAAAACAGTTAAAATTTTATCAATCTTATCTGAAAAACCTTATATAATTTATCTCTACATATCATCTTACAAGATTTAAAAATTCTTATTGGACAATTATTTGCAAAGTTCTGATGCTTAAAAAGACTCTGCAAAAATTTTTAGATATTAAGTAGCTGTAGAATAATAGTTTGGATATTTGTACTAGCTAATTACTAGTCAAGAATTCAATTCTAGCTTAGGGTATAATAATCCCAACTAACAAGTACTAATAGTGCCTCTTAAGTTACAACATCTGCTATCTTTTTATTTTTATTTGATATTACTATTTATTCAAATAATAGTAATTATATTTTAAACTCTTCGATATACTTTAAGTATTTCTTTTATATGACAAAGAATACTTTAATTTTCAATTTTATTTTAATTTTTTATTTTTATCATTAATTTTCAAAACTTATAATTTTTTACAAAAATTATAAAGATCATTTAATTTGATAAAAATTATATGAACAATTTTACAAACAATTTTTATGACTAAATTTTGAAAATTGCAACTTATATTTAGAAAATTTTATTTAGATTAGAACATTTTTACAACTTTATTTAGAATAGAAATTTATTGAACAAATTTTTATTTACAAAATTTTATTTATAAGAAAAATTTTATTATAAAATTTTAATTTTTCTTTAGCAAACTATTTGGATCTACATCTAGATTTTTCTCAACTCACTTTTCATTTAATACATATTTTACTGAAGACTAATCTAAACTACTTTTTGAAATAAACTTATTTTCTTTCAAATTTTTTTCTTCTTCCTCTCCTAAGTTCAACCTTGATTTTTGTCAATACAAAGTTCTATTTTTACTTTTAAGTTGCTTCACTTGTTCTCACAACTTTTCAACTTCTTTCTGAAGCTCTTGTATTCTAGCTTCTTGAGCTGCAAGTTTTACTTTAATAGACTCTTCCTTTGGAGTTCTTGGTATCTAATAATATAATAATGAAAAGTTAGAAAATAATAATTTTCTAAACATATATACCCAAAGACAAAAACAAAACAATATTAAAAATCTATTTACATATTAGCAGAAAATTTATTCAAAGAATATAATAAATAAGGTTTATTATTTATTATACTAGTTGAAACAAGTTCTTTACCTCCTCTACTAAACTCAGAAACCTTAAAGCTTGAAACTGCAAGGATAGAAAAACAAGTAGTATTGTATACTACTACTTGTTAAAGAAGAAAAACAAAAGGAAAAATATCTACTGAGACAAAAGCTTACTCAAGTAGAAGACCAGCAACAAGCTTATAGTTTAAAACAAAAATAACTGAATTTTACTAGCTAAAGCTCATAGTATAATTCAACTGACATAGGGCTCATAGTTATCAAAAAGTATATATACCTTATCTCTTAAAAAATAATAAAATAATTTTTAAAAAAAATTATTATTAAGTATAAAAAATTCAAAAAAAAATTATGTTAATTAATTTTTAAAATATTAATTTTAAAAATTTGTCAAAAAAATTGTTAAAACAAATAATATAATTTCAATATTGATTATTGTAAATCATATTTGACTAGTAGATTTTCTAATTTGAACTTATAGTTTATGTAAAAAATCATAATAATTATCTATTTTAGAAAATAATAATCGAATATTATTAAACATCTTCCTTAATTTCAAATATGTGCAATTCTTTATTCTTATTAGTTTATTATTACTAAATTTAAATATTTTTAAGAAATGTATTTAAAATTTTTATTATCTTTTTGCTTTAATAAAGTTGTTTAGATTTGTGACTATGAGGCTAATAGTCGTAAGTTCAATACTTACTAGTTAACAGTTAATCTACTGACAAGTTATGGTAGTGAACTAGTACTAAGTAGAATTTCTTTTTTATTTAATTATTTAAATTATTTTATTTACCTTTTCAAAACAATACCCTTTTATATAGATATTTATTAAATAATTTTATTAGAACACTTTTATAATTTTATCAGATTAGAAATTTTATTGAACTATTTCTTATAATTTTAGTCACATAAAATATTCAAATTTGAATGAATAATTTCAACTAAAATTTAAAATTCAAAATTAAACTAGTTTTATCATAACAAAATTATAGTTAAAGAACACTAGAAAACTCTTTACAAGAATATCAACAATTATTTATTTTTACAGAATTCAAATCTAAGTGGGAAAGAATATTAT
>CAJVPM010000814.1:0-14642 GCA_910592325.1 Scutellospora calospora
AGTACAGATTTCAATAGTCAAGCTAGTTAATGCCTGATCTAGTAAAAAACCTAAGTATGAAGGATATGAGATCGATAAGTACTAGTAAGTCTACTATATAACGCAGCCTAGTACCTTGCATTAGTGGCAACACCAACTTGGCTTGGCAGCTAACTAGATTAGGAGGATCTACCTTGTGAAATATCCAGTTAGAACTTGAAAGACTATATCTAGTAGACAGCTATAGCAAGAACTGGGTTTGTACGAATATCAACAAGGGTCTAAGCCAGGTGAATTTGTGAAATGGGTATATGACCACTCTGGTAAGAATTACTTTTGAGGTTAGCTAGAGCTCTGCAGCTCACAATATGTTAGGCAATATGTACCTTGAAGAAGACCTAAGCTGTGCAGTAAATAGATTTGCATATAAGTCGACTAGCATATATAGTCAGATATAGTAGTGATGTTAGTTTGGAATAAGAAGAAAGAGTTAATAATCAGAGTATTTAAATAGGTAATTCACAGACAGGTTGCAGGTATAGCAGTATAGTGTAAAACTAACAGATAGTCGATCGTCTGTATGGTGGACTACTTAAATTAGATAATAACTAAAGTTGTATATGTGGCTTGTTGTATACTCATCATATAACTGTAAAACTTTAGGAAAATATTCATGTAATAGTTTCGTAATAACAAACTAATAAAATCTAATCAGCTAAGGAAATAGCCTTAATAATTAAAAAAAAAAAAATTATATTCAAAGTTATTATATAATATTTAAAGAAAATATAAGCTATAGCCAAAAAATACTGTATTAAACTATGCTAGATTATATTGAATACTATATTTAACTATGCTAAATATTTTACTAAATACTGTACTAAGGCTATACTAAACTATACTAAAAGACTATACTAAACTGTATTAAATTATGCTGAGTATTATTATTTTTTTTTTTTTTTTTTTTTTTTTTTTAGTGATCTTACCTATTATTTTATTTAGGAAAAACTTAAATAAGTTACAAAGTAAATTACTATCTATAGAAGAAATAATAAAATACTCTCCTTCAACTATTTTGGACTTACTTAACTACCTTAAGGTATCCAAATATGATCTACTACAATAACAATTTCTCTCACAAAGGCTTTAGTTTATCAGTACAGACCTTACACTTCTAGTTAATAAGAGGCTACTACTAGCCTATATTAAAATCATTTATTTTGTTTTAATTTTAACCTACTCTTCTTTTTTACCTATTCTTACTCATCTATCAACTCTATCTAATACTTCTTTTTGCATTCTTTTTTCTTTTTCTTTTTTTCTTTTTTTTTAGAATCACCTAGTTACTTATTTTCTTTGTTCTTGTATTTTTTCTAGCCTTGTTTTTTCTTTTTTTCCTTAGCTGTGATATTGTTTTTCTTTTTCTAGTTAATTATAACTTCATATTGAAGTTTCTACAGATATTTATAAAAGTATTCCTAGAAACATTTTATGAAGCTAATTAGAACCTTACTTGCTTTCTTTTTTGATTAAGTTATCTTGCTAAAGCTTAATAACTGCTTAATACTTGTAAGCTCTTTTATATATATCTTTTTGTTTTGTATTCTTTTTTCTGATTCTGTATCATAAATTGCTATCTTGAGAGAGTTTTCATTAAATATAAGATCATATTTTTCTAAGACTTCTAGACCTATTAGCTATATCACTTCTTTTTCTAATTTTTTCTAAATACTTTAGTAGATTTTATATTCAGCTAGATAGTAAAATATCTTATTCTTTCTAAAGCTAGCTATACATCTTTAGCTTTTGTAAAGTCTAAAGTTCTTTTGAAACCAAATATCTTTTGTAAGCAGAATTTGTTTACATATTTTATACAAAACATGAGAGCTTTGCTCTTTTTAAGGCTAATATATTTTTCTCTTTATATTTTCTTGAGTAGATCCTATATAATTTTCTAATTTAATTCTGTATCAGAGTTAACATTCTGACTATTAAGAATGATTTCAGCTATTTTGCTTAGATTTGCCTATTATGTTTTATATACTATTGCTATGATGATGTTTATAAAAGATCTAAGAAAACTTTTAATTACTTGATTTTTCTATTTAGATACAGCTAGTAGGTTGTTAGATAATATCTTCAGTATATTGAGACTTAGAAACTTTTTCATTCTTTCTTTAACTAATCTATTTACCTAGTTATTCTATATATTCTCACTATAACTTTTAACTTTATGCATTACTAAACTCAAGTCTTTTGTCTTGTAATAGCTCTTAATTTGACTTATTATGCTTCTATTCTTCATCTTGAACTAGTTATATGTTTTGCTATTCATATTGTTTCTCTCTAAGACTTTTATTGTAGTTTTGCTATTTGTAAAGATATGTATTTTAGCTTTATATAGTGCTGTGAGTAAAGCTAACCAGATAGCTTCTAATTCTGCATATGTTGAGAAGAGCCATTTCTCTAAACTACTACTAAAACTAATATTTCTATCTACTATATCATTCTCTTTAACTACTTATCTAATACCCATTCTACTTGTTTCTATTTTATTATTATCACTTTTTAAAGCTCTATCTATATAGTACTTAATTATTTTTCTCTCTTTTAGTCTTTTATAAGCTTCTATTAAATCTTCTCTTAGATACTCTTCTTCTACTGAGTTTTGAACAATTGCAGATTCTAGACTATTTGCTATGATTTCTATTCTCAGCTCTTGCTCAAATTGCTATCTTCTACTATTTCTTTATATTCACTAAATACTATTATCAGAGCTTCTAATATTAAATCATTTTTTTTTCTTAATATATCTACTATTTGATGTTACTCTTTATAGTTTATACTGATTAGATAGTTATTATTATTGAAGTTTTCTAAGTTGTATTTGTTATACTTGAAAAAGAACTAGCCTTCTATTGCTTATTTGTTTTCTTTTTAGTATGTTATTATTACACTTTTCTTAGTTTTTCTTATAGTTTTGTTTAAATATATTACTTCTTCTTTTTTGAAAAGGATCTACTCCTTCTTTCTTTTGTCTACAGATACTCTTTTAGGCTGAATTTTACTTGCATTTCTGTTAGGTTCTTCAACCTTGTATATATTTTGTACTTCTTTTAAGTTTCTTTCTTTCAAGGTTTTTTCTTCTAACTTTGTGAATCAACTTGATATATATCCTTTTCTTTTCTCTTTTCTTAGATATTTTAATTGATACTAAATTAGTAGAATGCTTTCTGAGTAGTCTATTACTTGTTCAAGAGTAAAAAGATTTATTTTGTTTAAGTTTATAAAAGAGTTTAACTCTTTATTACTTAACAGATTTGTGATTTCTGTTCCTTTTAAATTGAGTATGTAGGAGTCTTTTGCAAGCTCTTTTATTTCTACTTTTAGCTTAGCTACTTTCTAGAGTATTTTTAAAGCTAAATTGTGTTTAGGTGCTACTTTGTTAGATTTACAATATTTACTTATAAGACTACTCAGTTATTTTTTTTGTAGCTACCCTTCTTTAATTCTTAATCTAGTAGTTTTTTCTAATACTTCTTGCTAGTTTATATATATTGTTAGTTTAGTGAAATAATATACAAGTTGGTTTTACTAGATTGATCTTAGACCTATAAATCTAATATGTCTACAAATTGAGTTTGCTATAGATCTTGCTAATTCTAATTTGTTTTTGATCAATATTCAAATAGGTCTTTGCAAGTTGTTACAAATAGATTTGCTAAGAAATATTGTTTGCAGTCTGTATTCAATACTTAGTAAGAGAATACTATTGTTCAAGTATATTAGTTAGCTTGCAGATACTTTTTTCTATCTTATTGCTCTACATATTCTGCTTACTTTATTTAGTTAGCTTGCAGATACTTTTTTCTATCTTATTGCTCTACATATTCTGCTTACTTTATTTTTTACTATGCTTAAGCTAAGGCTTAGCTTTCTTTTACCAGATATTCAGACTCTGAGATGTCTTACTAGGTCTGTTTTTTTTTTTGTATATATTTTGTTTTAGCCTTTGTCTATAGTTATAGCTAGTTAGTCTTTGTTTTTGTATTTCTTTTTGTTAATATTTATAGCTATGAGCTCAAACTTCTTGCTATTGATCTCAATATCATTTATTTTGTAGAACTTATTAGAAATATTGATAATTTTTTATAGCTCCTCTTTAGATTTAGCAATCTAAGTTATATCATCTGCAGAAGCCAAAACTACTTGTTAATGAGTTATTTCTTTAGTTGTATTGTATCTAATATCTGTTAGCTATTTTGTTAATATCTCATATCTTAAATTCTTTGATTCTTAAACTGAGCAAAGCAAAGGGTTGTAGAAAATACACTAAGCTAGAGGTAAAATTACCTCATTCTGGTCTAAACTATTTTTAGCTTCAAATTCTCTTGTAAGTCCAAAGTTTGTTATAATTTTTATTTTCATTTTTTCATAAAGACTCAAAATGAAGCTAACTGTATTTTTTAGTAGTTTGATTCTTTTAAGTGATTTCTTAAACATTTTGAATCCTACTAAGTTAAATACTTTATATATGTCTTAAAAGAAGATTTATAGTTTATTGTTTTTCTGTCTTGTATTTTCTAAAATATTGTTCATTATGTAAACTAGACTTGCTATACTATTGCCTGACAAGCTAGCATAATTTGGTTCTTCTAATATTCTGCATTCTACTATAATTTTATCTAGTTATTATATTATTACTCTTATAATAGTTTTGTAAAAAGTTTCAATTAGAACAATTGAACATATATTTGATAAGTCAAAGTTCTAATCCTCTTCTTTAGGAATTAGATACAGTTGACTTAGCTTTTATTTAATTAGTATTTCTCCTTCTCATAAACATATATCTGCTAAATATCTAAAAAATTTTTTTGCAATAGGTCCTGCTTTTTTAATTAGAGAGTAGCTTATACCTGATGAACCTAGTGCTAAATTTGATTTTGTCTTTCTAAGTGCTTCTGTCTATTCCTTTTCTGAGATCTCATTCTTGAGATTATCATATATTTTAATATCTACTTTCTCTAGAAGTTTATAAGCCTTCTTCTATCATTTAGACAAGTTTGTACTTTAAGTAATTCTTTTTTTGAATTGTTTCTAGAAATAGTCTCTCACTTCTTCTAAGATTTCATTTCTTTGGTTTAGCAGAGTTATATCTGAGTTATCTTTTTTTATAACTCTGTTTATAATTACTTATTTAGAGAACCTTTCTAGAAGACTACTAATTATATACTTGAGCTCTCCTTAAATTGTTTTACAATGTTGTTCTACTGCTAAGTTTATCTTTTCTAGATCTTTTTTTTTCCTTGCTTGTTACACTTTTGCATACATAATCTTCTACTAGATCTTTAGATTTTTGAGCCTTTTCTTAGACCATACTCTTTTGAAGAGTTCTTCTATTTCAGTTTCATATGTGTTATTAAAGTTAGTTATTTGCAAATTAATATTAGTTTTGTTTGTATTACTAATTAGTTAATTTATTCCTTCTGCATATTGTTAGCAGATTTTTTTAATTTTTTTTAGATCTTTCTTTATACTATTATTAATATTTTGCTTCTTTTTTGACTTAGTTCTCTTGAGTATAACTTTTTTTTCTAGTAGAGTAGCTTTGACATACTTGATGATACTAGTTGATATTAGATTCTATAACTTATCTTTGCTTAGTACTTCTAGGTTAGCTGAGCTATTTTTCTTTTTTTGTTACTTAACTTCTTCTCAAGTATATTATCTAGCTTTGCTTTATAATCTTCCTAGTTCTTTTCTGTAGTTTTGTTTAAATTAAATATATATTTTTTATCTTTTAGTCTTTTTTCACAAGCTGCAGTTTTAGACTTCTTTATTATTTCTGTTACTATATTTGCTTTTACTATAGCATGATCACTATTTGTTATTGTGTCTGATTCAATTATCTGATAGCTTATTAAATCTTGTTTTAGCTCTTTTGAAATCCAAATATAGTCAATTTTAGATTTGACCTGATCATTTAATTTAGTAAATTTCTTTTTATATGAGTATAGCTTTCTATATATATCTATTATGTCTGAGTTGTTAAGCCAGTTTAGAAGTAGGAGTTTCTGAATATGTTTGAAATCTTCTCTACTTTAATCTAAGTTTTTGTATCTTATATTATTCAGATCACCTATTACTATAATTTTTTTAGCTTTTCTTTAGCAGTCATAAATTCTTTTTATAACTTGTTGTTATATATTTTTTCTAATCTTTTGATCATTATGTAGTATATATACTACTACTATCTGCAATTTTTGCTTCTTGAAGATAAAAAATGCTTCTAAACAGTATGCATTAATTCATTTTACTTGGCTTAAATGTTTCTCTTATTTCTTATTCATGATTAGTCTAACTTTAGAATCTTTTTTTTTATTTTCTTCTGTATCTGTTCAGATTCTAATATTATCTTTATATCTATTCATACTGAACTTGTTCTGTCTTTCTGTTATATTTGTTTTATTTATTTCTATTATATTTATTTTTTTTTGTTTTGCTCATTTTAGGAGTATTTCTAACTTAAAAGAGTTTCTTTTGATTCTATTGATATTGTATATAGCTATATTTAGTGTTCAATAGTCTTCTACTCTAATACTTCTACTCTTATCTATTTTGAATTCATTCTCTGATTCTCTTTCTAGCTGAAAGCAGTTAGCTCCACTGTCTATTGCTATTAATTCAACTAGTGCACTTGTTAGAAATAGTTAGGAGTCTCCTACTCCATATATTGAATTTATTCTTCAAGGCTTCTTATGAGCTAAAACATGTAGTTAAAGATATTTACTGAATCTTGTTTCTGCTTTTGATATACTGATGAGCTACTAGGTACTTTGTAGTTATCTTTCTTCTTTTTTTCTTCTCATATCTTATTTCTTTTTTTCTTAGAGTATGTACTTTTTGATTAGGTTTTTTTTATTTGTTTTTTACTATTTAATATTTTTTCTTACTTGTGAGAGTTTTCAAAGTACCTTCTCAATCTTGTTTTATTCTTTTTCTTATTTATATGCTTTTTATACTTTTTTTTTAGTAGATTTCTGACTCTAGCTAAACTAACAGTTTTCTGCTTCTTTGTTTAGCTTCCTGCCTCTCAATATTTGCTCATCTTAGCTTGTTATCATAATAAGATATTAAAAATTTTAAGCTATTCAGTATATCTTTTTGTTTTTTAAAATAAACTATTACGCTTCTCATGTTATTATTATTAGAATTTTTGAAGATATGAAGTATTTTAGCTTCTGATCTTTTTATCTGTTTTTAAAGAAATACTTTGTTTGTATTCTCTAGTAGATCTAGTAGCCTTTTGCTGAATCTGTTTTTGTACATAACAAAAAGAGGTTGTTAGTACCTATTGATATTCTCACTAGTAGTTCATTCATAAAGAGCAGACACCAGATTTTATTTAATTTTTCTTTGTCATATGTGTCTGCTATGAGTTCTACTTTTGCTCTCATTTTATTAAAAGCACTTTTAATCATTTCTATATGCTTTACTTTTTCTAGGAAGTGAACTATTTTAAATATCTGTATTCTTTTTGCTTAGACTAATAAGTCTTATACTATTATTTTGTTAATACTTTTAGATAAATTTAGGTTTCTGTTTGTTTAGTGAGTTTTAATCTCTTTTTTTTTCAAGTATTCATATTTGTATATGTTAGTTTCATCTCTTTTCTTTCTTCTTAAAGTAATTTTTTAAGTTTTTTTCTGTTTGCTTGTCTCTTATTTTCTTTTTTTCTTAAAATGAGAGTCTGTTATCTTGATTTTTTAATATTTTTACTGCTTTGTCTTCTTCAGTATTATTTTCTAAAATTAGGTTAGCTTATTTGTATTCTTCCTTTTTGCTTTCTAGCTTTTTCTTAGTCTCTTCATAATCTTTAATATAATTAAAAGTTACTATATACTATTAATTTTTATGTTCTAATTTTTCACTAATTTCTTTTAAGTGAACATTTCTTCCAATTGACTATTGTAATGATCTTTCTCTATGTTTTATATTATTTCTAAGAACTTTAATAGCTGCAATCTTAGCTTTTATAGTTTCTTCTCCTTTACATCTATCTTTATTTAGTACTCAGATACTCTTCTCTAGTGAAGAGTCTAAGTTTATAAGGAGTAGATCATCTTCTGACTCCTCTATGGTAGTATATTGATATTTTTGACTTGTTATACTATTTTTTCTTTCTTTGATTTCTTAAACTTCTTCTATTTGATTGAGTTTACCTTCAGTTTTTTTATCTGCTAATATTTAGTTATCTTCTAATTCCATTTCTGAGCTTGATATATTGCAAACTATACTGTTTATCTTTATTTGTTATATTATTTTTATGTCTGCTTTGTTTTCTTATAATCTTAGTTTGTTATCTATTACTACTAATTGATTATCATCTTGCCCTAAGATAATCTTGACTTTGTCAATTCCTTCAATCATTGCTGCTTTTTCTATAACTTTTCTCTATTCTCTAGCTACTATTACTATATCACTATCTATTTCTAGTATTTTTGCTATTATTTTATCTATATAATCTTCTAAGTTCATAACTAATTTACTATCTTTTGCTATTATTTCCTTGTCATATTCTTTGATTACTACTTCTACAAGTCTGTTTGCATTCTTTTTATTTTACATATTTGTTTATTTCTTTTGTATTTATTGTCACTATCTATACTATTTATTTTATTCACTATTCTTTTTTCCTAATCTATAGCTTTATATATTATCTTTATAAGCAACTGAATTATACTAAGTATTATACTTCTTACTATATACAAATATTTAAATAATACTTGTATAAAATACTTATATAATATTTTGCTAATATTTATATAATATTTGCTAAAAGTTATAAATACAAGTAGTTTTTTTTCTCTTATCTTTTAGTTGTTTAGACCTCAACTTCTTCTTTTTTCTCAAGTTTAATAATTAGTTAATTAGTTAGATTCTTCTAAATCTTCTTCTCTTAATAATAAATAAATTCTAAATTTTTTCTCTTATAGTTATATAAATAATAACTACTCTTTTGTATCTTTTCCTAAATATATCTATCTTTAATAAAATATATTATTAATAATAAATATAAATGAACTATCTCTTTAGAGATAAGTATAGTTCTTTAATAATAAAAAGATTATATCTTCTTCTTTAATACTATTTCTTAAAGTCTCTAGATAGCTATATCTCTGTTATATATAACCTGTAGCAATACTATTCTTTAATTTGTAATACAAACAAATTTGCTTATATTCACTTTTAATTTTTTTTTTTTTTTTTTTTTTTTATATTAAAATAGTTTATATTGCTAAAGGAATTTTATTAAAATTGTAAATAAAATTATATATTAATAATCTTTATTATTTGTAATTATATAAAGAGTATATAACAAGCTATATATACAATTTTAGTTATTATCTATTTTAAGTAATTTGCTATACAGGTATTAGACTATTTGATTAGTTCTACACTATACTATTATATTTGTAACCTGCTTGTAAGTTACTTATTTAAATATACTATTCATTAATCTATATAGATTTAACCTAATATTATTATAATATCTAACTACTTAAGCTAGCTAGCTTATTACAGATCTATTTATGCAGAATAGCTTAGGTTCCTTAAAATATATTATACCTAACATATTGTTGATCTTGCAGAGCTAGTTAACCTTAAAGCAAATCTACTAAAGCAATTTGTATTCATTTTATGAATTTACTTAGCTTAGATTCTTGTAAATATTTGTATAATCCTAGATTTTACTATAATTCTTTACTAGTCAGTTAACTTAATCCTTTTCTAGTATTCAGCTAGTTTTAGTTATCTTTTATCTGGAGATCTCAAAACTTTTTACTTTTATTAGACTAAGTTTTCTTTTCAAATCAGACTTTAACTAATATAGTTCTGTCAGAAGGCTATACTACTTTACTAACTCAAGATTTTTACTATACAAGTTCTCTGCTCATATATCTTATTAAGATTTATTCATATAATATTATATTATACTTCTAAGTTTAGATCAATTTAGCATAACTTAATTTACAGAAGTACATACTTAGAAATAAATAGAGCTTATTGTAATATATTACAAGGTTTAAAAAATTATTCAAATTTATTAATAATAGAATTTGAACCTCAAATCTATTATATAGTAATCTGACAATCTAACTACTATACTAAGTCACTAAATCTTACTTTTAATTTTTGTAATTTTTAAATAAAATCTTAAATATTAATTTTAAGTATATATTTTCTAAGTAAAAAATATTTTTTAATATTTATTTTTAATTACTTTTAAATAAAATACTTGGGAACCATATACCAAGTATTTTATTTACTTATATTAAAAAAAATCAAACTATGAGTAATAATTATAATTAATTTTATATTAAGTAACATAAGGTTATTATCGGCTAGTGTTACAGATAATAACTCCCTAATATAAAAATAATCCCAAAAGTGATCGGCAATAGAATTTCCTAAAAAAGAAAGTCATCTTCATTATTTCAGTGATACAAGAGGTGGTCAAAATTCGTTTTTGGCCTGAATTAAGAATTTTCAACTCTGTGAAAAATGACCCTCTAATTAAAATTCTCGGAAAAATATTTAGCCTCAGGGCCATTTGGCCTTGTGAAAAATGACCCTCTAATTAAAATTCTCTTAACGCCAAGTGTTTATGATTTTGATAATTAATATTATTTTTGTTATTTTAGAAATTATATTCAACAGAAAATCGATTTCGGAAGGCAATTCTTGTTAGCAAACCTACAAAATACTACTAATTAAAGTTGTAGCCCTGTTCATTTTGCATTAGGATCTCTGTTTTCAATTTAAACGGAGATGTGCTTAAGAAGTTATGATGATTCTTCTATCGAAAATGTATATACGAAATTTTTCTTTGGACGTAGAGAAAGTTTGACTTAAAAATTCAGCTATTTCTCTAAATGAAACAAGCTTTATGGTTCTAAGTAAAGTTGTTCGTATGGTATTCATTTGCTTACATACCAATTTTCAGAAGGATTGGATGAAAACTCATGAAGATATTCAAGATTTACATTTGTATATTTTTTTCTCTCTAACGTTTTTGATGAAAATTCTAGGTTGACAGGTCTGATGAATAATTCTTTTTAGTAAACATGTTTTAGTGTCTTAAGCAAACTTTTAGAGGAGGTTCACAAGTTTTTACTTGTGAAGTTTGAAGTTAAAAGGATGAGTATTCATCGATTTATTTAATTTTTTTGTTTGCAAACAGATGTAACTTTTCTTTTTTATTAGTAAGAAAGAAGAAATTCGTTAATTTCGATACTTTGGTACAAGATAACATAGAAAGTGGCATTAAGCAAGTTGGTGCAGATGAGGTTCAAGATTTAACATGAAAAATTTCAGGTCAATCGGATCAAAACTCGTGAAATGATGCTGAATTTTGATGAAGACGATTCTGCATATTTCTTTGTAGATCTTTTTTTTAAAATGCTGTAAAACATCAAAAAATCACGTTTTACTCAAAATCCTACTATGACAATCATATTTGAGCTCTTAAGTAAAAATGTCAAACTTTAAAAAATAATATTAGTTTCATAGAACTACTTTGTATATTTTTCTAATAAAATTTCGTGTAATTGTAAAAAAAGATATATAAAAATTTTATAAAGTTATAAATTAAAAAAACATGTGACTTATACACGTTTTGAATAAAAAAAATGTATTACAAAACATAGTTGTAATAAATTTTTAATATCTCACTTTCTTTAGATTCAGAAAATTGAGCTGAATATTTTTTATTAGTAACTCAAATAATAATTATATAATAAAATTTTTTGTAATAATTTATTTTTTTATTTTTTTTATAATCTAGTTATATTAAATATCCGTTTTTGTTTTCTGTAATTTTATCATGATATAACTTAAACTGAATTGCTTTTTCTTTAGTTTTAAAACCTTTATGTTTAAGTTTTTTATTTTCACACCAAGTGAATATCCATTTTTTAATTCTTTTATCATTTCTATAATTAATTCCATTATATCCTGTTTTATTTGTTTTAAATAATTTACAATTTAAAGCATTTTCTCTCGAGGTTGTTAATCTAAGATTACATTCTCTGTTATCTAGTCCACAACGATTGATATGATCGATCATCTTCCATTCAGGATGAATAAAATTATGAAATCTTAAAGTTGTTCGTTTATTATTTTTTTTAATATTTGTTGCAATATAATATGTATTTGATCTTTTTGGTTTGTAACAAGACCAAATATATTGACGAAGTTTTATATAATTCTTAATATCATATAGAAATGTTATATCAGATTTCTGAGTTTTAACCTCTAAATAAGCAAGACTTTTGATAGTAATAAGTCGTAACTGATTATAAATTTTGTTCTTATAAACTATTCCTTGTTTTCCTCTATGGAATTCAGAGATAACTTTAAAAGTAGAATATATCTTTCTCCAAGGAGAATTTTCAGATTCTTGTTTAAAATTTGCAACAGTCATTTTAATAAAATTAATAAAATTTAATGATTTCAAATTTTTCAAATTTTTGTTAATTATTTAATAAAGTTAAGTTTATTTATATAAAAAATATTTATAATTATTTTAGTAAAATATTATTATTTGTAAAATTTTTATTTATTTTAATTTGAGGTTTGTGCTTCTTATTTGTTCGGTCTAGTCTTTATTGTAGTCTTATAATTTATTTATATAATTATATAATTTATAAAATACACGTATATTAAAATCACGTAAAATATATTATTTTAAAAACTTTAATTATATAATTAATAAAATATGCGTATATTAAAATCACGTAAAATATATTATTTTAAAAACTTTAATTATATAATTAATAAAATACGCGTATATTAAAATCGCGTAAAATATATTATTTTAAAAACTTTAATTATATAATTAATAAAATACGCGTATATTAAAATCGCGTAAAATATATTATTTTAAAAATTTTAATTCACGTAAAATAGATTATTTTAAAATATATAATTAATAAATACGTGTAAGTAGAAAATAAAATTAACGTGTAAAAAATATAATTTCCAAATTTGGTAATTTAAAATAAAGTATAAAAGAACGTATTTTTGACCTTGGTATTTTTTTGAAAAATTGATAAAAATATAAAAATATTCAAAATGGGTAAACATCAATTCGTACATAATATGTCAACAGTATACTATTGTATACCTTATATCAAAAAATTTAAATGTAAAAAGAATTTAACTGAAAAAGAAAAAGAAAAACGAGAAGATGAATATAAAAAAACAAGAAAAATTCCAACATGTTTTCTTTGTGGAATTGATCATTGGAGATGTAAAGAAGATGATTGTAATAATTGTTGTAAGCTTCGTGAATGTAATGATATCATCTGTTCTTATTGCATAGAAAAAAATCAACAATGTAAACGTGTACTTCCAAGAACACAAGAAGAATTTGATGAGCTATCTAAATCAGGTTTATCATATTGTAGTGGTCAATATGAATTAACTGATAATGGTCAATTCCATGAACAAGTTTATTTTCAGTTTAGTAGTAGACAAACTATCAAAGGCATCAAAGAAATTTTTGATCACAGAGCTATGAATTTTCCATTATATCTTAATGGAAATTCTGATCATAATCGTGATTATAGCATGAAAAAATGGAATAGATGTAAAGAATCAAAACATAAGAAGAATTGTAGATGTGATTTTCAAGAACGTGAGAAAATTTGTGATATATGTGATAGTTCTTGTATTGATAAAAGAACTCTAGCTAGAGTAATAGATGAAGAAGGAAATGAACTTCCAAAGGAAACAGTTGGACCATTTGAATTTGGAACAAGTAGATTTTTGTTATCTGCTCAATCAGATAATACAGATAAAGATATATCTGAAGAAATAAATAAAAAGAAGTTAGATGATATTCTACGTTTAGAAAGAATTCGTGATGAAAATATTTCTCTTGAGCAAATCATTAAGAATCCTAAAGAATTGATGCCTCTCTCTTATATAAATACTATTCAAGGAAAAGAGAAATTTGATCGATTACAAAGAGAAATAAAAAATAAGATTAAACATATTCCTGAAAAGAAGTATTATCCAAAAAATTTGTTTCTTTATGGAGATCAGGGAACTGGAAAAACTACTATCGCACGAAAATTATCTAAAGCTTTATCTAATGAAACACTTGTTTGTGTGAAAGCTAAAGATACAAAATTCTTTAATGAATATGATAATCAGATTGTTATATTGCAAGAAGAATTTAATTGGGATTCTATACGTTGAGAAGATTTTATGAATATCTGTGAAAGTGATATTTCTATGATGTCTAGAAAAAACAAATCTCCAGTTTCTGTTATATCAAGATTTAATGTAATAACATCAAATCGGTCATTTGATGATATTTATAATTTTTTAAGTGTGAATGAAACTCGAACTTATCAATATCGAGGATTTCAAAGAAAAAGTATAATTCAGCGAGGAGCATTATTCAGACGATTTGAAAAAACTCCAGATTATACTCATGGATTTATTATTTATTTAACTGGAAATTATGCAGTTGAAGGTAGAGTTGTATGGAAATTTGAAAGTGGAGATATGTACGAATTTTTGAGTGGAATATTTGATATCAAATTTACAGAAGAAGTTCTAACTATAGAAGAAGCAAAAAAATATGTTTA
>CAJVPM010000815.1:0-14637 GCA_910592325.1 Scutellospora calospora
TGTTTTCATTTTTTTTGATGTTGATCCAGCTGTCTGGGATGTTTTGGAAGTAGTAGTATGCTCGAAGGTCTTTGACTGCGATTGATAATTGTTGGGAGGTTGTTATAGGAATGGTAAGGTTTACCAATTCTACCTGTCTGTGATCCCATGGCAGATCAGGCTTCTCCGTAGGATTAATAGACATATAGGCTAGTGAAAATGTTGCTGGAATTGCATATGTTGGAGGAATTTCATTTATAAATGCATGTGCTATATGTTTGTCATCTATAGGAAATTGGTATTTGTTTCGTAGTTGTAGTTTATTTGGGTCTTCAGGTAAGCGACGCTTTTGGATAATGAAGTTATTTGGCAATCGGTTGAATGAGTAACTTTCTTTTAGCAATTTTATATGACTTCTGAAGTCTTCTGCATTATGTGGTAAAAATGGAAATATTTCGCGCAAACGTGAGGTGAGTTCTTGTGGAGTACAGGGGAGTGGTAGCTTAGGTCCAGGTAATTCAAAGTATGTATCAGGTATTCTTTTGAATATGTAGAGAGTTTAGAGTTTGGCCTTATATCGAGATAAATTCTTGAGTTCTAAATGTGTAGTAATGGGAAATAAGTCTCTGATTGATTCATGCAATCCCCATGGTGTGTCTGGAAGAGGAGGGCAGTTATCATCAAAGTATGAGTCAGGAAGGTTAGTAAATTTGAAGATGTAATGCAGAGTACGGGCTATTGAACCAGTTTGTCTTTTGTCTTTTATCGGGAGTTGGAATGGTAATATTTCTTATATTTCTGGGTGTATTTGATCTGAGCTGTCTGGAAGGTCTTGTAGTTTCTCTGCCTTTGTTTCTTTAATAATCTTGTTGATTTCTTCAAATTTCAGTGTCGTGAGTATTTTAGCAAAGCCTATAAGGTAGTTGATATATCTAGTCACCTCAAATGAGTCTATTTCAAGAAGGTTGAGATTTAACAAGAAGTCTATGGCTAGTTTCATCCTTAGTTTCATAAATATCTGATCTCGATTTGCTTTGTTGGTAATAAGCACATTGTGTTGCTTTTTGTATATTTCTAGTATATTAATCATCAGAGTATTGAACTCTATCTGATGAGCTGGGCGAGAGCTTAAGTTGCGAGTGAATAAACGAAAGAAGGTGTTATCCCAGTGTTTAAATTTCATTCTAATTGCATATAGAATTTCTATGTTTGTTGGTTTTGTTACAAGTTTTTGCTGTAAGAATTTAGTTAATGCCTCTTTATTGCTAAGAGAGTTGATGATATTATCAGGATGCCATTCGTATAGGTCGAGTGGTTCAAGTTGCTTTTCTCTAAGGTTGTTGAGAGCTATTGTTAAGCTATGTATCCACTGTTTTTCTGTTTCATTAGTTGTATAAGGGCCTGAGTAAGGATGAATTCCTCGTGAAGTGATTTGGCTATAGGTGGGCTGAGTTATTTCCTATATTATGCTAGTAGATGTTGAATCAATATCTTTAATACTAGTGCTTTGTTCTATATTTAGACTTTGGTCTAGTTCCCATTCTAAGGCCTATTTGTTTTGGTGTGCCCTGAGTATATCGTGAGAGTTTTCTACATGAGATATAGATTCTGTATTGGGCATGGAAATTTGATTTGTATTGTTTGTATGTCTTTGTTCTATATTAGGCACCTGACTTGGGTTTGTTGTTTTTTTAGAGTAGGGAGGTGTATTCTGTGTAATAGTGAATGTTGGAGTGGAATCGCCACTTTTTTTACCTATATTTTTTTCATTATGTTGGGAAAGGGAATGAAGTAACATATGGTTAGTAGTATTATAGCTAGTTGAAGCTTCGGCATTTGATGCTCTTGGGTGCTTTTTTGCTCTTTTGTTATTATTATTGGTTTGAGTTTGAGGAGCTTGAATAGGTTCTTCTGTTTGAGTTTTCATGGGGATTTGTGATGTTGCTGACATTGTCGGCAACAAGTTGTCGAAGAGCAGAGGTATTGTAAGAGTTTTGTTATAGTTCCTCTTAATCTTGTTTGTAGTAGTAGAAGTAGCTAGTAGAATATTATATTTGTATATAGACTTTAGTTATTTAATTATTTAATTGTTGTTTTCTGAACTTATTTGTAATATATTTTATTTTCTTATTGTTTTGAGATCTACGAGAAAGAGTTTCTAATATATATTTTGGATCTGCTTTTTTGTTTAAACCCTATTATAAACTATGCTAAAATGATCTTGTAATCACTACTTGTAATATATTCTGTATCTAAAATTTTGCAGTTAATGATACCTTAACTTATATTTTTTGATATCTAGATATAGTCTATTCTTGAGTTAGACTTCCTATTGAACCAAATATATTATCTTTTATAAGAATATATTAGTCTGAATATATCTTTACAATTTGAATTTTCTAACTATACTAAAAGTATGAGTATTTAAGCTTTCTTAAAATCTTTATTATCTTCGATGATCACTTAAACCACACACAAAGCAAACTTTTTATTTTAAAAACAGTAATAGGGCTAATATTTTAATGAATACATAGCAACATCAATGGAAAAAACAACGCAAGATATGTCTCAAGAACTTGGTAGCACTTGTTTACTAGAGACTACAAGCAATATGACTTAGTTCTGGTGAGGAGTAACCAGAAGATGTTTTTAAAGAAATATATTACTAGATTTATTTTTTGAAAGTTGGAAGATACTCAGTGGACTCTTTACAATATTTGAGCTAGATCAGGTATTAATACACTCTCTATTACAAGGTAGTTCAAAAATCATATACTCTGCTCCTCTTCAGTTGTTCTTTTTTTTCGAAAAGTGGTGAAATTAGTTTCCCCCCTCCAAATGATTGATAATATTTACTACTATTTTTAGAAAACTCCAATAACAACAACCACGTAACAACAAACACGTGGCTGTATTTTGTTTTGTCATATGTATTGGGTTCTGGAAAGTTCTAATAAAACAGTGCAAGTACAGGAATAGAGGATACTAGGAATAGATATTAGACAGAGAACTTAAGAGATATGTTCATATTGTTTAAACATAATATTTTTACACCTGGTTCAGGTCAAAGGGCAACATTTTCTTTTATTTTGTTTTTTTTTTTTTTTTTATTTGTTTTTGTTCTATATTAGTTTTCTTTACCTGTGGCAGGTTTTTTTCTAGTATAGATTTAGTTATAGACTGTGACCACTTAGGTCTATACAATTTTTATCACTTTTATATCTTGAGACTAGGTACTAACTTCTTTCTACTTAGTTTTAACTAGGTAGAAAGAGACCTAAGATCTTGATATATAGCTAGAAGTTACCTTCGTTGACCAAATTCTGAGAATCTGTTCGAGCAGATTAAAGTTTTTGTGAAAGAATAGCCTCTGTAGCAGATCGAACTTGAGTACCCTAGAGGCAGCTGAGTTAGTCTGAAATAGTATAGGGAGAACAAATTAGTATACTTGTATATTAGATTGTTTTTAGCTTTCTTTTAGCTTTCTCTTAATAAATGACAGGCAAGATCGCTCAAGATATAAAAAAAAAAAAAAAATTTAAAATCTTTATTATTTTAATTTAGAGATTTTGATCTAATGTTATTAAAATTACCTATTATAATGATTTTTGTATTTCTTCTTTTGTTTTCTCTAATCTTTTTAATTATATATTGTTGAAATAGTTTTTTAATTTCTTTATTATTTAGTAGAATATATGCTATTATCACTAGGATTTTGACTTTTCTAAAGACTAGCAGAGTATCTATATAATAGTTGCTATATTTTGTTATTTTGCCTATATATTTTTCTTATATTCTGTGGATTATTAGCTCTACACTAGAACTTTTTAGCTTCTTTTCCTCAACTAAGGTTCAGAAGCTTCTATATTCTAAGTTCTTTATCAAGCTAAACTTACTTTATTATTCATCTATATTTAATTCATTTATTCCTAAAATATCTACTCTTTAATCTTTTGCCTATTCTGTTAGTAACTCTAGTTTTGTTGAGTTTCTTTTAATTTTATTAATATTATAAGTTATTATATTTAATACTTGAAAGTTTTGGTCTTTGACTACTTTTTTTTCAACTTCTTCTAGTTTCTTCTCTTAATTTGTATTTCTAGATACTTTATAGTTTAATTTTTCTTCTATTCTTTTTTGCTTTTCAAGTTTTTCTTTTTGTAAAGTTTAGACTTTCTGTGGTTCAACTAGTATAACAGTTTAGGAGTAGTTTGAGATCTTATAATCTCAAAAAACTATCTTCTTGTTTATATTTTCAGTCTTTTTTTTTTTGCTTGTAATTAGATTTTTAAGTATTTCTCTTATACTTACGCTTTTATTTTTTTTATATAAATAATCTTCTCTATTTCTTGAGAATACTTAGTTTTTTCCTCTGCAACTAACTGCTCTGTTCTGTTCTTTTCTTTCTTCTATTTTTGAATCTTTATTTGTTATAAAAACTTTTTTACTATTTTAAATTTTTTTTTAAATAAATTTAGAGCATTCTTCTCTTTGTTCTTAATCAGTTTCTTTTTTTTTTTTTAAGCTTTTTATACTTTCTATTTTCTTATTATTCAAGATTTTCTCTTGTATTTTCTGCTGTTCTTTATCTTTAATATTGCTAGCTCTGATTATTAACTATAATAACTTATTATTGTAATAGAAGACTACATATCTTGCATTATTTAGCATATTTTTCTTATTTTCAAAGTATACTGTTGCATTTCTTCTATTATTATCATTAATATTTTTGAAAATATACAAGACCTTAACATCTATTTGTCTACTTGTTATACGAAAAGAACCTTATTTGTATCTTCTGATAAGTCTATTAGTCTTCTAGTATATCTATTATATTCTTTAAGTTTAATACTATTATTTGTTCTTGTAGAGATTCTTACTAGGTAGTTCTTTCTAAAAGATATACATCAGAGGTTTTTTAATTCTTTTAAGTTAATAGTATCTAGAATAAAGTTAATTTCTAGATCTGGTGATCTTAGTGTAGTAGTTAGGTTGCCAGACCACTATGCAAGAGGTCTAAAGTTCAAATCCTACTATCAACGAATTTGAATAATTACTCAGATCTTTGTATTCAACTTACAGTAAACTCTACTTGTTTCTAGGGTTACAACTTTGTAAATTACATTACACTAATATCAATTGAATATTAGAAGTATAATACAATATTCGAGTTATGTTGCATGAATAAATCTTAATAGGATTTATGAGTAGGAGATCTGCATAGTAGAAATTCTGAGTTTGGTAAAGTAGTATAGATTTCAATAGTCAAGCCGATTAATGCCTGATCTAGTAAAAAATCTGAGTACGAAGGATGTGAGATCGATAGGTACAAGTAAGTCCACTGTGTAATATAGCCTAGTACCTTGCATTAGCAACAACACCAACTTGGCTTAGCAGTTAACTAGATTGGAAAAATTTACCTCATGAAACATTTGACTGAAACTTGGAAGACTATATCTGATAGATAGTCACAGCAGGAACTGGGTTTGTACAAATATCAACAAGGGTCTAATCCAAGTAAATCTGTAAAATAGGCACATGACCACTTTGGTAGGAATTACTTCTAAGATTAACTAGAGCTTTGCAGCTCACAATACATTAGACATACGCATCTTGAGAGGATCTGAGCTATGCAGAGAATAGATCCATAGGTGAACTAGCTGGCTTAAGCAGTTGGTCATAGTAGTAATATTAGTTTGGGATAGGGGGAAGAGTTAATGATTAGAGTATTTAAATAGATAACTCACAGGCAGATTGCAAGTATAGCAGCATAGTATAAAATTAACAGATAGTCGATCGTCTGTATAGCGGACTACTTAAATTAGATAATAACTAAAGTTATATATATAGCTTGTTATACATTCATCATGTAACTGTAAAACTTAAGAAACTATTCATATGATAGTTCTGTAAATAACAAATTAATAAAATCTAATCGGCCAAGGAAGTGGCCTTAATAATAAAAAAAAAAAATAAAGTTAATTTCTGCTCTTGTTCTACTATAAGCTTCTCTTATTATTTCAATATAGTTAACTCTTCCTAAATACTGTGTAGTTTTAAAAACTTGTATTCTTTTTGTTAACTTAAAAGATCTTATACTGTTATCATATTTTTAATATTATTAGTTTCTTTTTTCCTTGCTATCTGCTTATCTTCAAAAGACTTTTTTTTTTCTGAATATATTCTTCTTTTACTATTTTGTAATGTTTTCTCTTCTTTTTGTTTATATACTTCTTCTAACTCTTTTTGAATCTAACTTTCTCTTTTGGTTTTGTTATCTTCTTCTTCTGTTATTTTCTTTTCTTCTATTATGATAACAAGCTAAGATAGGCAAATACTAAGAGGTAAGAAGCTGAACTAAGAAGTGAAAAACTATCAGTTTAGCTAGAACCAGAAATCTACTAAAAAAGAAGTTTAAAAAGCATAGGAACAAGAAGGAAAACAAAACAAGATTAAGAAGGTACTTCAAAAACTCTTACAAGTGAAGAAGAATTATCAGATAGTAAAGAGCAAATCAAGAAAATCTAATCAAAAAGTACATATTCTGAGAAAAAAAGAAAAAAGATATGAGAAGGGAAAAAAAAAAGATAACTATAAAATACTTAGTAGCTTATCAATATATTGAAAGCAGAAACAAGATCTAATAAATACTTTTGACTATATGTTTTAGCTCATAAGAGGCCTTTAAGAAAAAATTTAATATATAAAGTGGAAGGCTTCTAACTGTTTCTAATAAGTTATTAGTTGAATTAATAGTAATAGACAGTAGAGCTAACTGTCTTTAGCTAGAAAAAGAAATAGAAAATGAATTCAGAATAGATGAGAGTAGAGATATTAGAGTAGAAGATTATTAAACACTAAATATAGCTACACATAATATCAATAGAATCAAAGGAAACTCTGTTAAATTAGAAATACTACTATATTAACAAAATAAGAAAAAATAGTATGATAGGAATAAATGAAACAAATACAACAAAAAGACAAAACAATTTTAGTATGAATAGACATGAAGATTATATAGGAATCTGAACAAATACAGAAGAGAATAAAAAAAAAGGTTCTGAGATCAAACTAATTATAAATAAAAAATAAGAAAAATATTTACGCCAAGTAAAATGAATTAATGCATACTATTTAGAAGCACTCTTTATTTTCAAAAAGCAAAAATTACAGATAGTAGTAGTATATATACTATACAATAATCAAAAAATTAGAAAAAACATACAACAACAAGTTATAAAAAGAATTTATGATTGCTGAAGAAAGCTATAAAAAATTTAGTAATAGGTAATTTAAATAATATAAGATGCAAAAACTTAGATCAAAGTAGAGAAGACTCCAAATGTACTTAGAAATTCTTATTTCTAAACTGGCTTGGCAACTTAGATATAATAGTTTTATTTATTCCTATCATATCTATTTTTTCTTGTTTTGCTCAATCTAGTAGTATTTCTAACTTAACAGAGTTTCCTTTAATTCTGTTAATATTGTATGTAGCTATATTTAATGTTCAATAATCTTCTACTCTGATACCTCTACTCTTACCTATTCTGAATATATTCTCTGCTTCTCTTTTTAGCTAAAAACAGTTAGCTCTACTGTCTATTACTATTAATTCAACTGGTATACTTTTTAGAAGTAGTTAGAAGCCTTCTACTCTATATGTTGAATCTTTTCTTCAAGGCTTCTTATGAGCTAAAACATGTAATTGAAGGTATTTACTAGATTTTGTTTCTGCTTTCAATATACTAATTAGCTACTAGGTACTTTTTAGTTATCTTTTTCTTTTTTCCTTCTCATATTTTTTTTCTTTTTTTCTCAGAGTATATATTTTTTGATTGAGTTTTCTCTATTTGCTCTTCACTATCTGATAGTTCTTCTTTATTTATAAGAGTTATCAAAGTACTTTCTCGATTTTGTTTTATTCTTTTTCTTGTTTCTGTACTTTTTGTATTTTTTTTTTTTAGTAGATTTCTGGCTCTAGCTAAACTGACAGTTTTCTACTTCTTGATTTGACTTTTTGTCTTTCAGTATTTGCTTATTTTAGCTTATTATCATAATATGACATCAAAAATTTTGAGCTATTTAGCATATCTTCTTGCTTTTCAAAATAAACTATTGCACTTTTCATATTATTATTATTAGAATTTTTGAAAATATGAAGTGCTTTAGCTCTTGATCTTTTTATCTGTCTCCAAAGAAGTACTTTATTTGTGTTTTCTGATAGATTTAGTAGCCTTTTGCTAAATCTGTTTCTTGTATATAGCAAGAAAAGGTTGTTAGTATCTATTGATATTCTTACTAGTAGTTTGTTCATAAAGAGCAAATACTAGATCTCATTTAATTTTTCTTTATTATATGTGTTTTCTATTAGTTCTACTTCTACTTTTGTTTTATTAGAAACACTTTTAATCATTTCTATATGCTTTACATTTCCTAAAAAACAAACTATTTCAAATATTAGTGTTCTTTTTGTCTAAACTAGTAAGTCTTATACTGTTATCTTGTCAATACTTTTAAATAGATTTGAGTTTCTGTTTATTTGATAAGTTTGATTTTTTTCTTTTTTAGATATTCTTGTTCGTGTATGTTGGTTTCATCACTTTTTTTTCTTCTTGAAGTGATTTTTTTGAGTTTTTTTTCTACATGCTTGTTTCTTGTTCTCTTTTCTTCTTGAAATGAAAGTCTGTTATTTTGATTTTTTACTACTTCTACTACTTTGTTTTCTTCAGTATTATTTTCTAGAATTAGATTAGCTTGTTTGTATTCTTCTTTTTTGCTTTCTAGCTTTCTTTTAGCCTTTTTATAATCTTTGATGCAATCAAAGGTTACTATATACTATTGATTTCTATATTTGAATTTTTCACTAATTTCTTTTAAGTGATATTTCTTCTAATTAATTATTATAATAATTTTTCTTTATATTTTACATTATTTCTCAAAACCTTAATAGCTACAACCTTAGCTCTTAAAGTTCCTTTTCCTTTATATCTATCTTTATTTGGTATCTAGATGCTGTTCTCTAGTAAAGAGTCTGAGTCTGCAGAAAGTAGATCATCTTCTGACTCTTTTGTAGTAGTATGTTGATAATTTTAACTTGTCATACTATTTTCTCTTTCTTTGATTTCTTGAATTTCTTCTATTTAATTAAGTTCTCTTTTGATTTTTTTATCTGCTAATACCTGGTTATCTTCTAGTTCCATTTTTGAGCTTGACACATTGCAAACTATACTATTTATCTCTGTTTGTTGTATTATTTCTATATCTACTTTGTTTTCTTGTAATCTTAATTTGTTATCTATTACTACTAATTGATTATCTTCTTGCTCTAAGATAACCTTGACTTTATTAATTCCTTCAGTTATTGCTACTCTTTCTATAACTTTTCTCTATTCTCTAGCTATTGTTACTATATCACTATTTATTTCTAGTATCTTTGCTATCATTTTGTCTATATGATCTTCTAAGCTTATAACTAATTTACTACCTTCTGCTATTATTTCCTTGCCATATTCTTTAGTTACTACTCCTACTAGTCTGATTGCTTTATCTCTATTCTATATATTTGCTTATTTTTTTTGTATTTGTTGTCACTAACTCTACTGTTTATTCTATTCTCTATTCTTTTTTCTAATCTATAGCTTTATATATTATCTTTATAAGTGACTTTAGCTTTTTTCTGAAATTCTCTAGAGTTTGTTCAGTTTGCCTGCAAGTTGTCTGATTTTAGTCTTGTATGATTTGTCTCTATAATTGGTATATAATACATATATTTAGTAATATATTTGTTTGTTTATCTAGTTTGCACATATTTGTTTTTTTTTTTTTTTTTTAAGGCTGCTTCCTTGGCTGATTGGATTTTATTAATTTGCTATTATAGAGTTACTGTAGTAGTAATCTCCTAAGGTTTTACAGTTACATGATGAGTGTACAACAAGCTACACGTATAACTTTAGTCATTATCTAATTTAAGTAGTCCGCTATATAGATGATCGACTATCTATTGGTTTTACACTGTGCTGCCATACCTGCAACCTGTCTGTGAGTTACCTATTTAAACACTCTAATCATTAACTCTTCTCCTCATCCAAACTAACATCACCCCTATATCCGACTGCTTAAGCCAGCTGACTTACCCAGTGATCTATTTACCACATGACTTAGGTCTTCTTAGGATACGTATTGCTTTATATATTGTGAATATGCAGAGCTCCAGTTAACCTCAGAAGCGATTCCTACCAGTGTAGTCATGTGCCTATTTTACTGATTCACCTGCATTGAACCCTTGTCAATATTTGTACAACTCTAGTTCCTACCATGGCTCTCTACCAGTTTTCTGTGTCTATTTTCTTGGATGTTTCATGAGGCAAATCCTCCTAATCCAGTTAGCTGCCAAGCCAGGTTGGTGTTACTGATCCTCCTTGTAGAATGAATTTATATGCACCTGACTCGATCTGCATCTTTGATAATAGTTTTCTTTCTGGATCAAGCGTAAGCCGGTATGACTATCGAAAGCCATACTACTTTACTAACTGGGATTTCTACTATGCAGGTCCCCTGCCTATAGATTATTCATGTACGCATATCATCCTGTGATTAACCACTGCTACACTAATGTTTTTTCCTATCAAGATTTATTTATATACGCATATCATCCTGTGATTAACTGCTGCTACACTACTAATGTCTGATTGACTTGGTGCAACTTAACTTACAGAGTTACAACTCTAGAAACGGACAGAGTTTACCGTAAGTTAGGTACAAAGGTCCAGATAATTATTCAAATTCATCGACAGTAGGATTTGAACCCCAGACCTCTTGTATAGCGGTCTGGTAATCTAATCACTACACTAAGATTGCCAGACCTTTGTTTGCACATATTTGTATTATATAAAATGATCTATATTTTGGAGTGTTTTGAATTAATTTTTTTCAAAAAATTTTCTTTGTAGCAAAATTTTCCTCAAAATCTTTTAGAGTTCTTATTTGAAGTAGGATTTTTCTATTTTTCTACTTTTTCTATATATATTTTTCTTTTTGCTCTTCTTTTTGTTAGTGACTTTAGAGTCTCTTCTTAGTGTAGTTTCTTAGTTTTCTTGCTTTTCTTTCTGCTTCAAAAATAGTTAGAATAATCAATGGAAAACATGTTCTGATTATTATACAATTTTAAAATGACTTACTTTATTACATAATTATAGATTTTATCATACTAGTTTATATAAAAATAATATATAATATAATTTTCATATAGACTAGTTAAATAAGCTTTCAAAAAAAGCATAAGTTATTATATAGTACTTATAGGATAAAGAAATATAATTACCATATTTTAATAATATATTATCTAGTAAAAATACTACTTTTCTACTAGTAAGTGCTTAATGTAGCTAAACTTTAGTAAAAACTAGTGATAGAATCAATTTTTAATCCTATAATTTCTATACTATCAAATAATAAATAAAGATAAATTATTCTGATTTAAGTTGAAGAATAATTTCTTGAAGACTAAAGATATTAATTAGAAATTTTTATTATGCAAGCTCTGAAATTTATAACTTTAATTATACAAAAATTATACAACTAAACAGATAATTTATGTATGAAATCCAAGTTACTAAAATTTTTAAGTAAAAAATTGTCTAAAATAAAGTATTGTAAGTTCATAAAAAAATTTGATGTGAGCATAATACTGTAACTTGTAGTAATAATAAGTTATAGCATTATTTGCTGTAACTCATTATACTATAATTATAATAATTCAACAGACATGTGCTTTATTAATTAATCAAAGTTAGAGCAAGGATCTTAAAAAATTTTAAAAAGATTAGAAATTAATAAAATCACAATTTTTACTAAATCTTGCTTTATAAAATAATTTTTTATACATAGTAGATTATACTATAAATTAGATTAGCTAGCTATTTTAGTACATTAATTAAGTTTGTATAACCTATTAATCTAATCAGATCAGAAATCTAATATAATTATAAGACATATATATATTGTATATATTGCAGATATATATATATACTATATATCACATATATTGTATTGTTATCAAATGAGTTTTAGTAATTTTATCTTTATTTTATATTTATTAATTAGTTATTCTTTATTTGTATTTTATAAATTATCTTATAAGTTAGCAATATTTTTAACTAGCATTATTAGAATCAGAATAGTTTTATGATCATAATGAGCTATAATTTGTAAGAATTAGATTAATAGTTATAGAGTTATTAGTGTTTAGAAATCACAATTAACATTTAATTATACTTGAAGATATTTAATTACATTTGATAATATTTGAAGATGTTTGAAGATGTTTGATGATATTTGAAAATATTTGATGATATTTAACTATGTTTGAAGATGTTTAACTATGTTTAAGGATATTTAGAAAAAAGATATAAAAACTCTACCTTCTTCTCTTCTATTAAAGTTAGGTTTGTCCTCTATATTCTCTTTAATATTAGAATTCTCTTAGTACAGACACTAATAGATAGTCTTGTATTATTGATATTATATTATAAATAAAGAATACTCTTTGCTTTAATATAATCTTTTTAATAAATTACTTTTGCAAAGTAATATCCCTTTTGATACTATTGTGAGTCTTTCTTCTGTATCTTAAGTTACTTGTAATAAATTAAGAAGGCTATATTACTTGCAACATTTTAGTACCTTCTAGTAGAAAACCAAAAAGAACTTTAAATATTTAGGATCTCTAAAGAAAGAAAACTCTAAGAAACTTTTAACTAAGAAGCCCTTAAGAAACCTTTCTTGCAAAACAAAAAAACCTCTCTCTTTCTTCTTTGATGATCTCTAAGAAACTTCTCTTCTTTTTTTGCTGATCATAATTTACGTCACATTTGATCTACATTATATAGATACTGAAAAAGATCTTCAACTTCTAGAATTGATCTATATAGCATGAAAATACAAAAAATAACTTATATTATTTTAACCTAGGAAGACTAAGTTTATATTATACAAACTTTGAAAAATTATATTTAGACTCAAAAGACCTTCTATTTATAACTGTCTATTACCAAAAGAGTAATAGTATACTAAGAAACAACTCTACTAGACAGACTTAGTAGAAAAAGCTACTTTTAAGCCTCTGCATTAGTTGTAATTCTAGAGTTAGATCCTCTAGTCTTAGACATTTTTGGGTTAGATCCTATATTTTAAAGAATATCTTACAAGCTAAATCAAATAGGTATAAGAACTTAACTATAGCTAGTAGCTTACTATAAACCTTAACAATACTAGTTAAGCATAAATTACCTATGAGCTAAATATGTAGGTGTAAGTAATTCTAACCTCTTTAGAAACAGATGATATATTTTAGAAACAGATACTTCATGATCCAAATATGTAGAAGTAAGGTATCTTTTGACAAAAATCTATATGAATAGAGTATACCAGTTATATATAGAACAAATCTAACAATATGATCTACAATACCAGAATACTAGTTAAGCCTATAAAGTTATACAAACTCTATATCTAGACTTATCTTGTGAACTGTGTTTTCTTATAACAAACCTTCATCGATTATACTGAGAATTTTGAACTTAGTATTATTATATATACAAAGCTACTAAATATACTTAATGAACTATTACTACTCATATCACTCTAACTGTAAACCCAACTTATAATTAAGCTAGAGCTATAGCATATGACTTTATATTTAGTTGCTGATATAACACACTTGTTGAAAACCCTAAACTAATTATCCAAACCCTCTTTGCTAAATATACTCAATACTCTCTTGCTCTTTATCTACTTACTTCTTTTGATATTACTCCTTTCAATCATTACCTTGAATAATTAAATAACCTAGTTGCTGATAACTCTTTTTTTACTTGAAGCTCTCAAATTGCCTTAGTAAACTTAGGATTCCTTATAATTAATTAAGATAATATCTCTTTTGAATTTAGTACACAAATATAAGATAGTTTAAGTCAAAGCTTAGAATCTGAAAATCTAATTATAGAATCTCAACATACTATATTTTTACTCCCTTATAATAAAAATACTATCTACATTAACTTTCTTCCATATAATAGAAACAGAACTTCTTCATCTTCTTTCACTAATATACTCTCTCTACCTTCTATTGAAACTTCTAATATACAAATAGTACAAGAAACTTCTCGTTATTATATCTTTAACCTTGCTACTACAGGAATTGTTTAGCAAGTTCAACAATTTATTAACTTTATTTTTAGAACTACTTCTTCTTCTAATTTAATAGAAAATACTCTAAATCTATCTAAAAACTATCCTCAACTTAATCCTTTTTCTGAAAACTCTTCTCACTATTCTCCTCTTTATACTCTACTCTCTCAACAATGACCTTTTTTTCTTCCAATTACTACTCTTCAAATCTTCTAAGAAAAAAATGAACTAGAAACTTTTATCAAGTTTCTCTTCCTCAAGAAGCTACTGTTACAAGTGTCGGCCTTCTTGATTCAACACAAGTAACATAAAACACAGAAGAGGGGCTCTCAATGGTGTCCAAGTAGAATATTACTTCACTATAGTAGTTCGTTACAAAGTTAATGAGAGAGCAAAGATTATACTTTATTTAGAATACAATATCGATAATACAAGACTATCTATTAGTTTCTGTGCTAAGAGAAT
>CAJVPM010000816.1:0-14632 GCA_910592325.1 Scutellospora calospora
TGATATTATTTAAAAAAAAAAAAAAAAAAAAAAAAAAAAAAATTAACTTACAAAATAATAACTACAAATTATATTCTCTCAAAAACAAAATTACACTAAACAATCTAATAACAATAGCAAATTTAAATACTTACTATTTAAACTTATACCTTATATCAAATTGCATATTTTGCAATCAATATGAAGATACTAAATATATACTTTTTTGTATACTTCACAAAATTAACTTATATGAAATACTACTTAACCAAATAACAAATTCCTTAAATATACTAAATTTGAATAATACTTCTTCTCAAATTATTTTACAAATAATTACTTATAACAACAACCTTCAAAACTTAACAAATACTTTTCTACTTCTTATTCAAGGTATTATCCAAATAACTCACTATGATCAAATCAATTCTCTAATCAAAAAAACAACTAACAACTTCTTTATCAAGCTCTCTAACTCTCTACTTTTCTAGTTTAATAATAAAATTTAAAATAACAGAAACTAAATTCACTATAAATAGAAAGCTACTTATAGTATTTTTCAAAAAATTAAAAAAAATACAAATTGAATATATCTTTCTCAATTTATATCTATTCAAACTACTACTACAACTTATAATTCTAATATAGATACTTATATTCAAAAATGTTTATTCTAAAACTATTTTATATATAACTACTTTTCTAATTAATCTTCTTTTTCTTCCTAGAGGTTTCCTTCAACTTCCTCCATAGTTGATAGTAACTATTGTTTAAATCAGCTAGTAAATAGAAAATGAGAGTATAATATCATATTAGATATCTAACTATTAATAGATAACCTTAGTAATAATAATATATATTAGGAATATATATTAGCTTTATATATATATTATCTTGATATATAAATATACTAATTCTTTTCCTAATTGATATTATTAATTAAAAAAAAAAAAAAAAAAAAAAAAAAAAAGTTGTATGTGTGACTAATTATACTCTTACTAACTAATATAAACCTACAAATAACTTAATAAAAATTAACTAGCATTAGGCTTTGTTATAAATATATATATAAAAAAAAGAAAACTTTTTTTTTTTTTTTTTTTTATACTTAGACGATCTTGTCCTTCATTTTATTAAGAGAATTACATCAAATGTAATAAAGCAAATACAAAAAATTAAAAAAAAATAAATCTATTTTAATCTTAAGACTGCCTTCTTTTTGCAATTCTGAACTCATTCAGCTGCTTTCAAGGTGCCTAATTACGATCTGCTTCAGCAGCAATTTTCTTCCCAAAACAAGAGGCGTATTAACATATGCTACTCCTATCTTAATCAAAAGAAGGCCACTCCTAGTCTATATCAAAAAAGCCTAATTATTTATTTTTAAACTTTAGCTATCTATCATATTCTCCTTTTTTGATCCAATTTGTAATTTTGACTTTTGCTTTTTCCAGAATCTTTTTTTTTTTTTTACTCATGATTCCTCCTTTTTTACACTTATATCTATAACATTTTCCTTGTTTGCAGAGCTTCTTGAATTCTGTCTTTTTACTTTTCTTTTTTTCTTTTATTGGTTAATTCTTTTTTCTTTTTCCCAGTTAACTATTATTTTGCACTGAAACTTCTATAGTCTCTCATAAAAGTTTGACCAAAAAGAGTCTATAAACTAATTTACAACTTGGTTTGCTTTGGAATGTGATTCTAGAAGTTCTTTGGCTTTAATGATATGCTTTTTACTAGTCAATCCTCAGAGATATAATTTTTTTCTTTAGATTTTGTCTTCTTATTTGATTTCTAAAAAGATCTTAACTAGGTTTTCACTAGATATTGAGATGTCCCACCTTTCTAAAATCTTGAGACTCAGCTCCTCTATAATTATTACTTCTACATGTTTCCAAATATTTTAATAGACTTCATACTTCACAAGATAACTAAATGTTTTTTTAGTTGTACAACAAGCTATGCAGATTTTATCTCTATACAAATCAGGTCTTCGTTGGAAGCAGATATTATGAGTTGGCAATAGCTTATTCATATACTTAATTCTAAACATCAAAGTTTTCTTTTTTTAAGGCTCATGCTTCTTCTACTCTAATAATATTTAAACACCTTCTATGTACCTTTCTAATTTATATCTTCAGCTTCACTATTACTAGGTCTGGTATTGATTATATCTTTAGAACTGCTCAATTCTGCCTATTCTGTACTATATATTACAGCTGTTGCAATATTTACAAAAGACCTAATCGAGCAGTCTATAAGCTTGTCTTCCTATTTAAGTAGAACTCTAAAATTGTTAGTATTAATATTCTCTACTACAATAGATCTACTTGAGTTTAAGCCATCTTTTGCTAAAGTAGTAGCTATGTCATTCTACTGGTTGTTGCTATGCCCTTTAACTTTAATAAAGCTAAGGCTAATACCTTTTGCTTTGTAACATTTGTGAATTTGTCATATCAGACTTCAGTTTTTAGTTTTGAATATCTTACGTATATTCTAACCTAGTCTCTTTTTTTGCAGTTCTTCAATCGCTGTTTTACTATCTGAGAAGATATTTAGTTTTGAATTACAAGGGACTGCTAGCACTGCTGTCCATATTGTACTGAGTTCAGTACGAGTTGAGAAGGGCCAGTCTGCTAAACTACTACTAAATCTAATATAATCTATACTATTTGCTACTTCATAAGCTACTACTCAACCTATTCCTATTTTGCTACTCTCTATGCTACTTATTTCTCTAGTTATAAGAAACTTATCTGTATAAATATCTAAATTATCTCTACTTTGAAGCTTCCCCGCAATATCAATAAGCTCTATTTAAATACTCTTTTCCTTGATTACTCTTTGTATTATTGCTTCTTCAAAGTTCAGTATCTTTATCTGAATATATACTTGCATACTCGCTTCATCTGTTATGCTAGATACTATATACTCTAAATAGGCTAGTAAAGGTAGCCTTAGCTCAGTGATCTGTTCTTCTTTTCTTATTACCCCCTTTAGAATTTGATGCTGCTTGCTTGTACTCTTTGAAATAAGACATTTAGTGTCATTTCTATTACCCAAATAACAGCCTTTGTAATGAACAACTCTTGTTTTCAGAGAACTGCTATCTTCAACTACTTTCCAATGAGCTAATACTATGCAACCTTTTGTCTTTTTTATTATTTTATCTACTATTACTCTTTCATTTTCTTTTAACAGAACCTATTTTTTCTTCCTTCTGTCTATACTTACTTTCTCCTATTTGGTTTTTTGCACCCATATATCACCCTCGGTCCTTTGGATTTTTATTTTCTCTCGATTGTGGGGATTCAGCGGAAAGAGTTGTATATATACTATTAATTATATATTTTATATATGTATTAATTATATTATATATTTTATTAATGATAGTTGTAGCATATATAGCTATTATAATATATATAGCCTATTATATTTCTTATATTTTGTAAAGTATAAAAGCAGCATATATAGATCTTGATTTTATTATTGAGTCTTAATACTCTTTTATAATAAAACTACTTTTCTGATACTTTGAAATAAATATTTATTAATATTTTCATATATCTTTAATTATTGCCTCTTTTATAATTACAAATTACCTTAAATTTTCTTTATTAAGTTTTATAAAAATACTCTAAAGACTTTGACAAAATATAGTAACAAAGGATATTATATAAAGTATTTTCTATTATTAGTCTCTTTAGTTAGTTATTCTCTCTAAAGAAGTAGAAATAATATAACAATATTAATAAAAATTTGAATTTTTGTCAAAAATACTATTATAATATAAGAACTCTCAACTTGGTTTATATTTAAATTCTTAGATAGTATTATTGATATCAAATAAGTTTTAATATTTAAAATTCTAAATTTTTTAAAATAACTTATCTACTATACAAAATTTTAATATTTGCTATTCTTATCTATATACTACATCAAATTATATACATTGTTTAAATACTAAAAATACTATACATATTCTTCTTTGCAAAAAAAAAACTCTAATATTTATTAATCACTTATTAATATTATTAACAACTTACTAACTTTGCTTAAAATTATAACAATTACTGCTTCTATTTTTTTAAATATTCTCTTATACTTTACTCTAAATTCTTTAAATCCTCAATATAATTATATTCTTTTTGCAATTTTTAAAATTTTATACTTATAACAATTATTAATTTTAAAGCTTTAGTTCAAAAACAAACAGAACTACTTTTAATCAATCTGTTAAATAATCTTCTAAACTAGTTCTATTAAGATATATAGTTTCTATAAAATTAATATTAATATTAATAAAAATTAGCTTAAAACATCACTTCTAAAACTAAATATACTAAATTCTCTTATTTAACAACTTCTTTAATATTGAATACAAATATTATATTAAATCAAACAAATAATTTTGAACTTGAAATCAAAAAATAGTTTTTACAAAGCTTTTCTCTAATAACTTTAAATTTATAATATTATTATTAATATTTTTGTTTTTTTCTTACCTTTTTTAAACTAAAATTTATTTTTTTTTTTTTTTTTTTTTTTTTTTTTTTTTTTTTTTTTATTAAATTGATAATATCAATTAGGAAGGAAATTAGTACATTTATATAACAAGATAGTATATATGTAAAGCTAATATATATTTCTAAAATCTACTGTTGTTACTAAAGCTATATAATAGTTAGTCATTCAGTATAATATTACACCTTCATTTTTTATTTGTTAGTTAATTTAAATCTAAGTTACTATTAGCTATAGAAGAGGGAGAAGAAAACCTCAAAAAATTTAATTTGAAATAGTTAAATATAATATTTAAATAAAAAATAAGAGATATAATATTATATTAGATACCTGTTTATCTAAAAGTTAAATTTATATAATACAAATATAATTTTAAAATCTTTAATATAGAACTTATATTCTAATTTTAAAATAAAGTTTCTACTATGATATTATTTAAAAAAAAAAAATAAAAAAAAACTATTTATTTTCTTTTTATTTATATTTGTTTTAACAATTCTAATTATATTAAACTATTCATTTATTTTTATAGTATTCTATTAGCTAGTCTAATTTTATACTATCTTTTTTTAATTATATATTTTGATTTTAATTTTTTCTTTCTATTTATATTTTGTTTTTGTATTCATACTTCTATTAATACTTATTTCTCAATCCTTAAATCTCTATTCTCTTTCTGATTTAAAATATTATTAGCTTTTTTTGTATACTTAAATTTTCTTTTATAAGTAATATAAGCCTTTTGTAGTTAGACTTTAACAACTTTTAGAAGTGATTAAAAAATTTATATTTCTAATTATTTACTCTTTTTCATTATACTAACTCTCTATAATCAAGTTGAAGTTTTTTCTTTTTTACATAGTTTTTTGTTAAATATTTTAATTAAATAGGAAAATAGTAGAGTTATTCTTATTTAGTATAGTCTATAATTTTTAAAGCCTATCATAGGCTTATAATAATAATTTATCTGTTATTTGTGAAATGCAAATTTCATATCTTTTTTTCTTCTTTTATTCTTTTCACTTTTATTTCTTGATTTTTATCTTTTTATCATTTACCTCTATACCTCTTTTTGTTTTTTTTTTTACTTATTTAAAAATTTTTTTTTGTTTTTTACTTCTCTATGAAAAGATATCATCAGATTAGTAATATCCTATTATAAGGCAGCAGTCAGATAAAGCAGTCTATCTCTATTTGAGATAGTATAGCAAGTTATACTTAAGCCTTATATAGAAACTGAGTAATACTAAACTTAGGAAATTAGAAAAATTTGTTAAAATTTATATAGTTTCAAGAAGTCTAATAAAGTATTAATATAACTGTTTAAAGAAAAAAAAATTACTTACTCTTTTTTCTAACTTTTGAATAAATTATACTATAGATACTAATAATATATTAGAGTCTTCTTATATCTTTTTGTTGCTTTTTTATTCTCTGCTATTTTCTGTTCTTTTTTTTTATTATTTTCTTTTTTTTTATATTTTCATATCTTTTTTTTTCTTATATTCACTTTTTTCTTCAGAGCTATTACTTTTTTCTTCTTCTTTACCTAAATCTACTTGTTTACTCTTTTGATTTCTTTAATTTTGCTCTATACTTGTTTGCTTTTATTCTATTTTATTCTGTATCTGTTTATTTATATTATATTCTGTATTCTTTCAGAATAACTTTGAATTATAATATTTTATACTATACTTTCTTGATTGCTCTAAGTTTTTTCTATTTTTAAATATAACTACTACAAATTCTTTATTATTTCTATTTGTATTTTTGAAGATATAAGTAGTTTTTGCTTAAGTATATCTAATTTGTCTAAAAAGTAGTACTTCATTTGCTTTTTTTTAGATATTAAAGAGTTTTATAGTATATTGTTTTTGATCTTTAAGAATTTTTTTTTTGGTTTAATTCTAGTATTATATATACTAAGATATTGTTTAGAAGAGGTATAGCCTATGCTTTTATTTTTTGATTATTTATTTTACTTTTTTTGAATATAATTTCTGTTCTTATTTTCATCTATTCTTCTTATATTATTTTGATATTCTTGATTCTTCCTATATGTATTACTGCTTTGAAAACTTTTGTTTTTGAAATATATAGAGAAATATCTCATACTGCTATTGTTTTCTCATTATTATTTCTTTTTTTATTATTTTTAAGAACTATTTGATATAGATTTCTTTTTATAAACTCTTTTACTTTTCTGTTCTTTTTTCTGTATAAATATTTTCTTTTTCTTTTATCTTTGCTATAATTACTTTCTTTCTTATTTGCTTAGTATTTAACTTTTTTTTCTTTTTCACTCTCTGTTTTATATAGATTATTTCTTATTTGTATCTTTATACTAGTTTTGTTATATTTTTTTTATATACTATTTTTCTTTTTCCTTTAGTCTTAGTATTATTTTTTTTAGTCTCTTTGTATTCTATATTTAGTTTTTTTCTTTTTTTTTGATCTTTTTAACTTTAGACTTGCTTGTTTTTTCTCTTTACTTTGCTTTTCTTTAAGCTACTTTTAGCTTTTGCTTTTTCTTAATTAATTGTATTATTTGTCTCTATTTTTTTCTTAATACTTCTTCTAGTATTAGATTCAGCTACTTGTACTCTTTTTTTTTATTCTCAAATTATGCTTTTGCTTCTTTATATATTTTCTTATAGTCAAAATATAATATGTACTATAGGTTTTATTTTGCAAACTTTTCATATATCTCTTTTAAGTACTTAGTTTTTTTCAGAGACTATCTGATATATTTTTCTCTTTGCTTTGTATTATCTTCTAATTTATTTATTGCTACTATCTTATTTTTGATTTTACTTTTTTCTATATTTGTGAATACCTATATACTTTTATTAAGTAATATATTTCTATATCTTACTCTAATATATTCTTCTAATTACTTAAACCTTTCTTTAAAGATATTATCTCTTAGTCTTATTTCAAAGCTTTTGTTAATTATTCTAAAGTCTTCTATTTCTTCTATAAATTATCTTTGTTTATTAATTTTTCTTTGTTTTTTAGAATTTTAATTTCTATTTCTAGACTTAAAGCTTCTTTTTTTTTTTTTTTTAGTGATCTTGTCTATCATTTTATTAATGAAAAGCTTACATATACTACAAAATAAATTACTATCTAAAATATAATAAGATACTCTCCTTCAACTATTTTGAACTCACTCAGCTGCCTTAAAATACTCAAATATGATCTGATGTAGCAACAATTTCTCTTACAAAGACTTTAGTCTGCAGATACAGACTCTAGACCTCTAATCTGTGAAAGGCTACTACTAGCCTATATCTTTTTTTTTAACTTAGGCAATTTTGCCTTTCATTTATTAAAAAAAAATATAAATAATAGTATAGCAGAAATATGAACTAATCTAAACTAGCTATGTAACTGCTTTTTTTTTCTAATTCTAAACTCACTTAGCTACCCTAGGTATTCAAGTATGATCAGCTGCAAAAATAAATTTTCCTTCTACTAGAGCAGTTTGCCCAAGCAAAGTTATACTCTAATATTCTATGGAAGGCTCCTTTGTATCTATTTTAAGATTCTTTAGTTATTTTTAAAGCTTAACTAATTTTCTTTTAGCCTTTTTTCAATTCATGTTTTAACTTTAGCTTTAGCTAGGTTTTGAATTTTTTTTTTCTTGCCTCTGCTTGTTTCTTCTTGATTATTCTTGTTTGGGCTTTGGTTTTTTTTATTTGTTAAGTTTTCCTTCTTAGACTTGTAAAACTTTCATTTTGCTTTTTTCTTTATTTCTTTAAACTTGATATTATTTTTTTCTTCTCATTCTAGCATAACTTCATAGTAGAATTTCTATAGCTTTTCAAAAAATTAGACCAGAATATCTCTGAAAACCTATTTATCACTTTACTAATTTTAGAAGCAGATTCTAAGATATTTTTAACTTCTGTTATAAGATAATTACTAGCAAAGCCTCAAATATATAGCTTTCTTCTACTATATATCTCAGCTATATCTTGATCTATGAATATTTTCTTTAGAGTTTGATCTGAGATAATTATATTCTACTTATTTTCAAGCTTTATACTCAGTTTATCTATAATGAAACCTTTAATTCTTCTCCAAATTCTTTGATATATCTAGTATTCTGCAATATGTTCTAAAGATTCTTTTTTTGCAAAGCATGCTATACAAGTTTTACTTTTATATAGTCTAGAGTTTCTTTGAAAGTAGAAATCTTTAGTTGGTAATAACTTGTTAAGACATTTTATCCTAAAGATTAGAACTTTACTTTTTTTGATACTAGTGCATCTCTTTTTCTAAAACTTCTTTAGCAGACTCTATGTATTTCTCTAGTTCAGCTCTTTATTACTTTGTGAGTTCAATCTTTGGCCTAGTATTAGTTTAATATTACTCAGATCTACCTATTCATATTCATATATTGTTGTTGTGATTATATTAACAAATAATCTGAGAGGACTGTCTATTAGCTTGCTTTTCTATATTAGTACTACTCTTATGCTATCTGCTATAATATTTTGTACTTCTAATACCAAGTTAGATACAAGGTCTTTTTTCACTAACTTATTAGCTTTATCATTTCAGAAGTTCATACAATAGTCTTTAACTTTAATTAGCTTCAAATCAATATTTTTGGTTTTACAGCAATTTATTATTTGGTTAATTAGACTATGATTCTTGGTTTTGAATATGCTTCTTATGTTTACTTGGCTTTTAAAATCTTAGATTCTTTCTATTACTATTTTGCTATCTGAATATAGTCTTACTTTTATTTCAGCAAGTATTGCTAGTAAAGCTGTTCAAATTGTATCTAGTTCAGCTTGAGTTGAGAAGGGCTAGTCAACTATTCTACTATTAAAACTAATATTACAGTATTTTCAATACTATTGTTGCAAACTATAATCTATCTTATATCTATCTTTTTTCCTTCTTTATATTTTCTGTAATCTGTTACTAATGATCTATCTGTATAAATATCTGGCTCTTTTTTACCTATTAACCTTTTAGCAATTTAAATTAACTTATTTTGTATCTCTTTATTACTAATTACTTTTTGAATTCTAGCTTACCTCATCAAACTCAACAATGATGTTATCATTAACTAATACAACAATAACAATGATCACAACAACAATACTATTACCTGATATAGAAATAGAACAAACAAAAATTCACACACCCTATTCTGATAATCTTAGTACTCAAGCCAGTTTCCATGATCATATGCAAGGAGCTTAAACAGAAAGTACAGAAACTGAATCAGTTGATACGATACAAGGAGATAAAACACAAACCAGAATATATAGCCAGGCACTAATAGGTAATACTCTTAACAGCTCTAATCAATTTAATAGAAGCAATATTAAGTGAAGACCAATAGATGACAGGGAACAAGAATAGAAAGACCAAATTGAAATATCCTTAGCAGAATGGTGAGAAGAAAATTTTTTAGCATTTGATACAACTATATGGAACTGAAACAAAATTATTGAAGCACTAACATCTTTGGAAGCCCTAAAAGAATTCGTAGTATATAAATTAAATACCTTACCTAACCAAATATATATTCCAGAAGCTATCAAGGCAAAACTCTACCATAAGGATATAGTATTCTTCAGAACCTTTACATGTGCTCTAGCTAATAGATCCCAACATCAAGTAGAATTTAATTCACTATTCAACAAAGCACTTGAGTTATACAAAAAACAACATAATATACTCCAAACAAACAAAAACAACTGAGACCAGATATTTGAGAAATTAAGAGCCAAGTTAGCTTTAGATTACCTAATAATATTAGACTTCAATATGTTAGATACTTGGGAAATTACACAATATATCTACTTTCGCAAAAATTTTTTTTGAAGGCAAAATAGATTTTGACATACTCAGGAAAATAGTCTTTAGTGCAATAGAACAAGCTTGTATTCCTCTGCCTAGCAATCCAGAACAAATATCAGAATCACTAAAAAAAGTGATCCCATTCAATCTGCTGATTACTAATAGAGCTATATTAGCACCAGTATCCAGAGTACTGCGAAAACTATTCACATTTGAACTAATACCTGAATTTTATATTGAAGACAACAGACTCTCTTTACCAGAATACCTACACTTGCTAAATAAAGCAGTAAAAAATATATTCCCAATCACTTGAAGAGTCAACCTGAAAAACTTAGTTACCTATCGAGATAAATTAAGAGAATATTATACATTCTGAAAAATACCTGCTGACTATTTTGATCTACCAGCTACAAAATCAGCATTACTACTTATACCTCAGGAATTACTACGTAGACTCCATAATTTTTTTCCATTTCTTCCAAAGAACTCAAAGGATTTTAAACAACATATACATATGTTATGACAGGATTTTGCATTTACCAGACTCCCTAATGACTATTTTATCCAACCTAGATATTTACTATTGGAGCCTACTAACTTGAAGCTAGAAACAGAATTCATATTCTAATGAAAGATAAAGAAACAGTATTACATTTTCTAGAAATACTACCTTTAACATACAAAATCCCAATGCCATTACCAAAAAACTACTGTGAATGCAACTATACTGAACTCTCTGAGTTATCAAGTGATCCAAAGGACGTAACTGCAATTAACCTTATATTGCCAATCTCATCTCCTAAAGAGCTTACAATTGCTACAAGAGCACTAAGAGAACACTACTTTTTCTACAGTATACTGCAAGAATGGATAAATATTCCTATGAAAGAACCTAATACAAACTCTAGAAACCTACTTTCAACACTTAAGGAACTACAAACTATAATAGAAAAAAGAGACATAAAAGATATCTGTATACCTATTACAAAACATCAAAATATACCAAACACTCTAGGAAGAATTAAAGAGTATTTCGACATTAGCTATTTTCCTAATTACATCTTTGAACTCTCTGACTTATCTTCTTCAGATTGGGACATTTTTATAGATTCACCTATCAATACATTACCAACTCTATCAGGTTCTTCAGAAGCAGAAGTAGAAATGCAATACAATTAATCATGTCTACAAACATAACGAACAATACACCTCCACTTATGGATATAACATCTATATCAAATATTAACATCAAAGAAAAGATAAATATAATTATATACAATATAAGAGGACTCAACAATACTCTAAAACTACAAGAATGGATTATATACTGTCACAAACATGACTTTTATATAATCTCTCTTACTAAAACTAAACTCAAAAATATCAATGAAATCACATTTACTAATCTACTATACAAGTTTTACACTTCAAACTATATTCAAGTACATTCTAAACAACGAGAAGTATCTCTGGGCATAGCAATTATGGTACATAATAAGTTACAAATGTACATACACAATATTATAACCTATCCTAGTATAGCTATCTGTATTGACTTTTTCTTCCCTGAGAATAACAAAACATGTCTTATCTCAGTATACTTACCTAATGACCATACAGAGCTACTTAAACGAACTCAGAAACAAATAGCTCTATGGATCATAGAAGCAAAAAACAAAAACTAGAATAGTATAGTACTAGGTAATTTTAATACAAACGAATTAAGAAAAGACAGAAATATTACCATCTTTTCAGACCTTACTGCAAGTCATCACCTAAGCCTTATAAACTTATTTAATATTACAACTCCAACTTGAAAATATGGAAATAGCTACAGTAGTATTGATGATATATGGGTATCAACTAACCTACTACAAAAGTTTGATATACCAACTATAATAGAAGCAACTGGTATCACTGATAGTGATCACACTATCTTATTCACTACTTGGTACACAAACTTCACTTGCCCAAACCCTAGAAATCAGAAAAAGAAAAAGAAAATCCTCCTTTATGAGAAAATGAATAGTAAAAATTGGGAGCAATTTGCAGAAACAGTGCAAAATGAAATGCTAATATAATTGAACTATATCGCCATTACAGACAAAACAATACTAAATAAATGATAGCATATATAGTCAACTACAATCAAAAAAGCAATCAACAAACATGTTCCATGTACTTACAAATCGTCTAAAGCCTTTAATGCTCTATAACTAAAAGCAACCAAACTTCATTCTGCTCTAAAAAATATCAAAAAATGTTTACATTATATCGCAAATATCAAAACTCTTTTTATATCACCAAATATTCAAATTTTAAACAAATATCTAAGAAAAGCTGCGACCTTAGCTGAGATAAAAATTGAGCCTTTACCACTAGAGACATTCTTAGCTATACCTATTTCTAATACTACATTTACAATTTACACAAAAATACTACAAGAACTTAAACAGTTAAAAAATACTATTTGGAAGAGTCACAACATTAAAAAAAACTTAGAGCAATCAGAAAGAATAAAATTCTTTACAGAAAGGAGATATACAGACTGTAAAGATAATACTAGCTGAATGATAAACAGTATTCTGCAATGACATAAACTGCATATAAGTTTTGAAAAAATTATATTTTCTGACAAAATAATCACAGAAAGAGAACAGATACTAGCAGAAACACAATCATATTTTGCGCAATAGACAAAATGTAACTCTTCTGACAATATACTCTAGGATGAATTACAACCCTACTATAACCTGCTAAAATATATTAATCCTTCAATCTACAACTCCATGCTCTTACCTTTCACTATACAGGAGATTACATCAACAATTAATGTATCACCTAAAAACAAGACCACAGGTCCTCTAGGCATTTCTAATGAAATTTTAAAATACTTGCTTATAATTGCTATCTCACAATTGCTAGATATCTTCAATGCATGTATTGAGTTAGAGATTACGCTGAATCAATAGTTAAAATCTAATATATAGCTAATTTCTAAAAAATAATACTATACTTATGATTTAAATACTACTAGACTGATTACACTTATTGATTATACTAGAAAAATTTTCACCAAAATGGTCACTAAACATCTAACAGAGATTTTGGCCAGAAATTCAGTACTATCACCATACAACTTTGCTGCATTACCACACCAATCAACTCTACAACCTATATAACATCTTATGAATATAATAGAGGATGTCTTAACAACAAAACAAGAATACTGGTTACTCTCATAAGACATGTCAAAAGCCTTTGACTCTATACATATACTGACACTCAAAAAAGCACTTAATAGAATTCAACTTCCTCAAAAAATTACTAACACTCTCTTATTCATCCTAAACAACTGAACAAATCAAGTTATTACAGATCAAGGTTTTACTCAGCCATATGATATAGAGGATGGAGTAGATTAGGGTGAGACTTTCTCACCTCTACTTTGGAGGATATACTATGACTCGTTAGTATACAGAGTTCATAACTAGCATATAGGTTACAATGTAATAATCCATACTGCTTCAGGTTCAAAAGAATTATATATTTCAACTTTAACATACATGAATAATTCATTTTAGCTAGCACAAAACAAACAGTCTCTTCTAGAAATCCTCCAAACAGCAGACTCATTTTACAAACTCACTAATATAAAGATAAATCTATCCAAATCAATATTAATTACAAACTCATCTGTTAATGTCAAAGAAAATATTTTTCAAGATCAGATAATTACTACGAACAACAAACATACTCTACTCAAATACTTAGGTTTCTAGTTTACTCAAAACAGAAATCCACTAGTAGTTCAAAAAAAAGATACTAACAGAAGCAAGGAACAGTCTAAAGTTGATGCAGTTTGCACAAATTACAGAAAAACAATCAATTTACATTATTAATAATGTAATAATCCCTAGGTTAACATATAGGCTAAACAGTGCCTATCTTGCTTCAACTCAACTCACACATATTATAAGGCAATACACAAGCATAGTAAGACATAAGACCAAGATCTCTCACTCAATGCCAAACTCTTTCTTCTTCAATTCTGATATATATGCCTTAAAAGATCTTTGACAAACTCAAGCAACACATCTAGCAGCCAACCTAATAAAAGCATTAAACCAATTAGACTTTGATTCCTCATTTCTAAAATACTGACTACAGCAACTTCAAGTTACTGCTTATATGAATAACTCTATACTTATATACCTACCAATACTTCCAAAGCAACAATATCGAACACATACTGAACAGGCTATAATCGCACTTCATGAGCTCAACTTACAAATTAACC
>CAJVPM010000817.1:0-14630 GCA_910592325.1 Scutellospora calospora
ATACTAAAAACAAAGGATATTTACCAGATTATACTATTGTTATTTTACTCAAAAACTATTATTTGATTTTTTATAGCTGTGTAAATAAACTCATTACAATTCTAATTAAAGCTCTTTTTCAAATTTAAACATTTAACAAAAATCAAAAAATTGTTATACTTTTAGCTACTATCATAATGACTTTTGCAAAAGAAAAAATTAGAAGTTTTAAAGCTCTTAAAAAATATATAAAAGCAGAAGTTAAACAAATCTTTAAACAAAATGAACAAAAGAATGAATAACAAAATAATTATAAAGATAATTAATAACAAAAACAATAGCAATAATAACAATATAAATTGAAAAAAAGAGAAAAAAAAAACTATTTTTTAATTTTTTTAAAAATATTTTAATTACTACAGAAATAGAACTTTATATATATTTTAATACTTCATTTGCAAAAAACATTTTTAATTTTGTTAAATCTGATCTTATTAATTTTAGACTAGGCCAAATTCTCAAAAAAGCTAAAGATAAACAACTAGAACTTAGAGTTAATTTTGAGTATTTGATTAAAACTATAGCTAGCAAACACTTTAGTTTTTTAACAGAATTAATCTATAAATTTAATTTACAAACATATCAAAATACAACAATTCTTTTTAAAACTTTATATACTAATTTTAAATTAATTTTAACCAAATTTTCTATTATCTTTTTCACAAAACTTAATTATGCAAAGGTTTTTTTCTCATTAAATCTATTCTTCTAAGTATTTTACAAAATAACTTATTATAAATTTCTAATAAATTAACTATGAAAAATTTGCAAAAGACCTAAGTGTTAGTTCTTGTAAATTTATACTTATCTACTATAAAAATAAATATAAAAGTTCTACTTATAAAGTATATCTTCTATCTATAAATAATAATAAACAGTTTAATATTTATATTTATTTTAATATTTCTACACTCTAATTTCCAAATAAGTTTTAGATTTTATTATTCAAAAAATGCAAACCTCAATTCAATAAGTAGTATTCTTTTTTTTTGTATTATTAAGACCACTTCTTTAGCCGATTAGATTTTTATTAGTTTGTTATTACGGAACTATCACATGAATAGTTTCCTAAAATTTTACAGTTACATGATGAGTATACAACAAGCCACATGTACAACTTTAGTCATTGTCTAATTTAAGCAGTTCGCCATACAGACGATCGACCATCTGTTGGTTCTACACTATGCTGCTATACCTGCAACACGCCTGTGAGTTACCTATTTAAACACTCTGATCATTAACTCTTCCCCCCATCCCAAACTAATATCACTACTATGACCAACCGCTGACACCAGCTGGTTCACCCATGGATCCATTTCTCTGCACAGCTTAGGTCCTCTCATGATGCGTATGCCTAACATATTGTAAGCCGCAGAGTTCTAGTTAACCTCAGAAGTAATTCCTACCAGAGTGGTCATATGCCCATTTCACAGATTCATCTAAATTAGACCCTTGTCAATGTTTGTACAAACCCAGTTCCTGCCATAGCTGTCTACCAGATATAGTCTTCCAAGTTCCAGCTGGATGTTTCACAAGGTAGATCTTCCCAATTTAGTTAGCTGCTAAGCTAAGTTGGTGTTGCTGCTAATACAAGGTACCAGGTTGCGTTATACAGCAGACTTACTCGCACCTATCGATCTCATATTCTTCATACTCAGGTTTTTCACTGGATCAGATGTTAACTGGCTTGACCATTGAAATCTGTACTACTTCACCAAACTTGGGATTTTTACTATACAGGTCCTCTGCCTGTAGATCCTATCAAGATTTATTTGCATAACTTAACTTGAGCATTGCATCACACTTCCAATGTCCGATTGACATTGGTACAACGTGATTTACAGGGTTGTAACCCCCAGAAATGAGCAAAGTTTACTGTAAGTTAGGTATAAAGATTTAGGTAATTATTCAAATTCATCGAAGTGGGATTTGAACCCCAGACCTCTTGCATGGCGGTCTGGCAACCTAACTACTACACTAAGATCACTAGACCTCAATAAGTAGTATTCTTTAAACTATCTAGTATCTATATTTGAATACTAAAATACTTTTTGTCTCATTTTTATTTAATTATACAAAAACTTTCTAAGCTTTACTCTTCTATTTATTAACAAAAATTAAAGTTTTACCTTTTTAAATATTATTTTAAAATTTTATTATTTTATTTTTAATTTTGACAAAAATATTTAATTTTATTCAAACTTAATTTTTTAAATTTATTATTAAAATTTTTTAAACTCTCTTAAAAATTTATATGTTTTCAAAGAAAAAATTTGTCTTTACTTCTAATTAAAGTCAAAATTTTGCTTATAAAATTATAAAAAGTATAATAACAAAAGTTGTTTATTTTTTTATATTTTACAACTTTTTATTAAGGTAGTAGAGGTCTAATCTTAAGCTTATACTATATAAAATAATAATAAAAGATTTTAAAAATTAAAATTTTTTTAAAAAATTAAAAAATTTTATAAGTAACATAAAATTTTTTGTAAGAATTAGAAAGATTAAAATAATTTTTAAATAATATATATTTATAGTTTTTATTTAAAAAAAAATTTATTTAAATATTTTAATTTTTAAAAAAAGTAGATCAGATATAAATTTATAAAATTTTAGTATTCAAATTTGAATACTAAACTAGACAGTTTAAAGAATAAAACTTTTGTCAAAATTTATAATTATTAATTTCTTCAAATTAACAAAAAAAAAAACCTACAACTATCTTAAATATCAAATTATATAACAATTTGCAAAATTTTATAAGAAATTATTACCTGATAAGCTTAGCTATACACACTCTTTCTGTAGATCATTTTGACCAATTCTGGAGCTAAAGGAAAAACAGAAATAAGTTAAAATCTAGATTAAGAAACAGTATCAGAAGGACTAATTAAAAAGAAAAATAACCAGAAACTACTCATATTATATTAAAAGAACAAGAAAAAGTTTTTTCTTATTTTAAGAATAAAACGAGAAGTAAAAAAACCTTAAAAAAAAATTCAAAAAATTTTTTTAAATTTTTGGGGAATTGTTGTTACCTAGAATTGCAAATCAGATCATGTGACACAATTACATAAAAATTAGATAAACAAACAAACACATGATTAAAATTGCTAGAATATAACATGAAACTAATTAATAGAAAAGAAGTATATAGACGAGAACTAGAATTTTTACAGATAATCAGGAAAAACTGCAGGGAATTAGGAAATTACTTTAATATAGAAAATAGAGAGTTAGTTAAAGAAGAGAACAAAAACAAGATAGATAGCAAAGACAAATATGTGGAATACAAAAAGCTTAAAGTACTTCATTAAGAAGATAGTAAAAAAATATGAAAGAGAAATAATTCAGGAAGGGAGCACTTCAGTACTAGGTCTTGCAGATCACTTTGACGGATAGTAGCAAAAGCAATAAATATAGATAAAGAGATTATTACTTTAGCAAGGCAATGGTACACAGTACTAGAAAAAGTTACCTTTACAGAAGGAATAGATAAAGTTCAATTAGTACTAGATAAAGAGCAAAATACAAGGAATACACAACAAGAAATAGTAAATAAGATAATAAATGAAGTAGAAATATGAATAGAAGTACTGTTACCAGTAGGAACAAGAATTACCACACAAGCAGAAGCTCCAAAAGACTCAAGACAACTCATATCTTCCTAAAATAAAACTAATGATATATCAAAAGGCGTAAAAGCAAATAAGATAGCAGAAACTATAGAAGATATTTAGCTGGTAGAAAGTAGCATAGAAATCTGCTTATTAAAAGATGAGATAGAAGAATAATTAGAAAGATTAGTTGAAGTAGGAAAGTTAAAATGTGGCAGTATATTATTAGAATATAGCTTATGAGTACTAAAACTAGAATTATACAGGGACAAAGAAGAGTTTAAGACAAAAGTAGCTGCAGTTAAAATTCTAGAAGATAATGTAGAATAAAGAGAAAAGACAATCAGATAGTCATTAAGAGAAAACAAATATATTAAAGCAATTCAAGAAAAATTTGCAAATAAAAACCAATAGTGCATCATTTATTTTGACTATGAGAAAGGATACGAAGAAGCTAAATCACGACTAAAAAAAAAGAAAGATGAATTTGACTAGCTAAATTTAATACTAGAAGAAAAAGTTAAGAAGAAAAGTTTTAAAAAAGAGAAAAAAGCTGTATATGATCCTAAGGAAGAAAAAGAAATTAAAAAAAATCAAGCAAGGCTCGAGCTTGAGAAATACAAAAAAGAAGAGCTACTTTATACAATCAAGTTGAAAAAAGCAAATCTTCAACAAACAGTAAGAATAGAAAAAGAAAGAAAGTTGCAACTAATTAAACAACAAAAGACAAACTAGCTCTTAAAAAAGATAAAAGAAAAAAAAGAATATATAGCAAAAAACTCTTGGTAAGAAAAAGAAAAAACTAATATTTAAACAAAGAAGAAAAATTCTTTACCAAAACAGAAAAAGCGATCACAATATGAGATATACCTCACTATATGACAAGATCACATCTTGGACAAGTCAAAAATATTGAAATGATTAGAGAAGAATCAGATAAAGTAAAAGCAAAAATACTCTTTGAAGAAGGAAACAGTTTAGTTCAAGGAATGGAAACCTGAGCTATTTCTTTTACAAATGATCTGTTGGTATACATAATACCAGAATCAAATAGAAGAAATCTACTAGAAAGTTACAAGCAATTTACACTAAAGCTATTTAATATCCTACAAAATATAAATGAAGTATTACTATTCAGATAGCTTAAGCACACTGAAGCAAAAGCAGTATATATCTTCAAAAATTCAAATTGAAATAACAAAAGCTATGCATTAGTTTCTTTTAAGAGCCAAAGAAAAATGATACGAGTACAAAAATTTAGTATCAACTATTACAATACAAAGCTATTCTGGGAAATACTAGAAGTAGTCACAAGTAAAACACATTGTTTAGAAAAGGAAAGTTAGCAAGAATACTATGGACACAATCAGTAAACAAGTTTAGAAAGAAAAAATTAATTCAAAACAAACAAGATTTTTAGAAAAAAAAAGAAAGTTTAACTTAGTAGAAAAGAGTGAAATAGGAAATAAGTTATATACAAGATTAGAGAAAGAAAAGACCTTCTTTAATAAAAAACAAAACAAGGAGCTATATAAAGAAGATGACTATGCAGAATCTCTTTTATATATAGTACAATAAATACAATATCTAGAAGGAAAACTAAATAGCTTCGTAAGCAATTAGAGACTAGATGCCTCAAATCACTTCTAATATTAGCCAAAGTTGAATTAATAGAAGCTCTTGTCTACTAAGAAGGAAAACTTGAAAGACAAAATAGAGTAGAATTAAATTAAAACCAAAGAAAAAGAAGAAAAGAGAAACAATAAGAAGGTGAAGAAGGGAACAGAGATACAAGTAGCAGTATAAGCCACAATATATATACTAGAAACAAAGAGAGAAAAGTATAAAGATAGGAACACATAATATCAATAGGATAAAAGGAGATAACATAAAAGTAGAACAGCTAGCAGAGTTTGGTAAGTCAGAAGGGTATAATATAATTGGGATTATTGAAACTAATATAGGAGAATTAGAAGGCAAATAGATAAATACAAGAGATTATGAGTACTCAAGCTTTTGAACTAAAACAGAAAAAGGTAAAAAGAAAGGGTCAGGAATTGGATTACTAGTTGATCAAAATTAGATGAAAAATCTAGAAGTATATAGAAAATATAGCCTATACTTGCTCAAGACTGAATTCTTTTTTAGAAAAGTGATTCTGCAAGTCTGAATAGTTTATCTCTTATCTAAAAATCGTAGAAGTAACAAAAAGGTACACAAAATCTTAATAGTAGAAATCATTAAGAATAAAAAGAATATACACTATATAGTCTTAGGAGATTTTAATATAGTACTAAATGAAAAACTAGATATAAGCAGAGAAGGAAAGAAGAATACAGATTATAGAACAAAATCATAAACTGGTACAAAAATACTGACTATGTAGAAGTTTTCCATTTTTGTAACTCAGGACTATCTAAATATTCATAGTCAAATGGTAAAGTATCAACTAGAATAGATCATATATGGACAATGCAAGATATAAAAAACTTTATTTTAGATAGCAATATAGATAAAATGAAGATAATTACAGATAGTAATTATAGACTGATCTGAGTTAAACTAGATAGTTTAAGTTTTTTAGAAAGAAAAAGACAAAAAAGCAAAAAAGGGACTAAAAGAAATGAAAAGACTTTATTAATATTACAAGGCAACTGAAGAAAATTGGAATGATTATAGCCAAGAAGTAGAAAGAATAATCAGAAATACAGAAAAAAGAAAAAAAAGAGAGAAGTAAAATAGACAGAGAAGTAAAAATAGATATTAACAAAGAGTGAGAAACAATTATGAAGACAATATAGATAGTAGTAAGTAAGTATATTCCATCAACTAAAATATAAGACTTTAAAAACCAGATAAGAAAAGAAGTGACCAAGTCCTTAATATATAGTAGAGCTAAGGTTCTAGGAAAAATATAAGATTAGGAGTTAAGGATACAGGACAAGGTATAGATAATCTTGAGAGAGTAATATTAGATACACATATAGAGTACCTAAACACAGAATACAAAATCTGTATACCACATCTATCTAAGTTTTAGAACATACAATACTACAATAAATAAGAGAATAGTAAAATATACTCAAGGAAAAAATTGAAAAGAAATACAAGCTGAAAAAGAAAAAGAAATAAAAGAAAGAATAGAAGAGAGATTTGTGCTAATATTTAGAAACTAAAAGCAAATGTTCAACAAACTTCTCAAATACCTTCATAATAAAATTGAGTTAATAGAGTATTAGTTCAGAGCAAAGATAAATTCAAGAACAAGTAATTAGTTACAGAAAGTAATGAGATTAAAAGAGAAGTAGAAAAGCATTTTAAAAGTTAATTCAGAAATAGAAATCATCAGTTTAAACAAATAAACAATAAATAGACAAAAATTTATAAAGAACAAAGAAGGATTGACCGAGACTAGTATACAAGTATTATAAGCAAAGTAACCAAAGATAAATAGACAGAGGTTATTGATATGCTAAAAGAAGATACAGCATCTGGTATCTCAGGAATTGGCTACAAGCTCATTAAAAAAGTAAATACAAAAACTAAAGAACACTTTATAAAATTTGCAAATTGAATAATATATGAAGGAAAGTTCTCTAAAAAGTAGAAGCTAGAACAAATATATCAAATTTCTAAAAGCACAAATTGGGAATTTAACTTGACAAGCATCAAACTGATAATGCTACTTAAGACTTTTAAAAAACTAGTAGTCAGAATAGTACAAAAAAGATTAAGTAAGATATTTATTGAAAAGAACATTTTAAAAGATGCAAACTTCATGAGACTCTCTAATGAAAGTATTATAGCATCTATATATGTTCTAAATAATATCATTGAAGATACAATCTAAAAAGAAAAAGATTTGTGGATAGCATTTCAAGATATGTAAAAAGCCTTCAATTCAGTTAGCATTTATGCCTTAGAACTCATGATGAGAAGAATACAATTGCCAAAAAATCTAATTATTTTTATTAAACAAATATTTCAAGATCACAAAATAAGAGTGATATTAGATAAAGGCTCAACTGATTTTTTTGTAGCTAGTGAGGGTATAGACTAAGGAGAAGGAATCTCACTATTAATGTAGAAAATCTTTTACAATCTACTACTAGTAAGAATATAGCAACTAGAAATAGACTATCAGATGAAATTCCAATAGCCAGTGGATAATAAGAAAAGAAAATTCAAAACTGAAAAGGCTATAGTCTTAGTACTTGCTTATTCAGATAATACTACATAAGTAGTAGAGTTCAAAATGGCACTACAAGAAATTATTCAAGTTTCAAATAGCTTCTTTATACTTAATGATATCAAAATAAATAATGCAAAATCTGAAGCAATAGCTTAGAGATCACATAAGCAAAGTATAGAAGAAGCCTTTATACAAATTAGAACTCTACTTAGCCAAGTCAAAGTAAAGAGGCCAGAAGAAAGTACTAGGTTTCTAGGAGTCTGGATAAGTTTAAAAAAGCAAGAGAAAACTAGTATACTTCATTACAAAAAAGAAGTAGACAAGATAACATGCATTCTAAGACACAAGAAACTCTTTACAAGTCAGATAACTTATATAAACAATATGATGCTTTTCTATAAGCTTGAATATCTTCTAGCTAATATATGCCTCAAGAAAAAAGTTTGTGATTTAATATATTAACTGATACTTAGACTTATAAAATAAAAACTTGAGCTTCTCTCAACATGTGCAAATGCAATCCTCTGAAACAAAGAGATTTTGAAGTAGTAAGCTTATAGCAAAAATATATTAAACACTATATATCAGAGCTTTTTATAAGAATAAATTTTAACAGAATTGTAGGTATAACAATAATAATAAGATTAAAACAGTTACAGCTAGATATGAGTATAGTAGAGTATATATTACTATTTAAGAATATGAGGTAGAAGAAAACAAAGTACAAAAATCTAGGAGCTGAAGTATTGCAATATGCAAAAAAACTGAAGCTAAGTGTTGTAGAAAATGAGTTTACAAAAAGATAGAACTTTGCAAATATATGAGAAGAAAAAAACTGTTTAATTAGTAATATTTTTAATAAATGTAATGTAAAAAAAGTACAAACAGAAATAAGTAAACTTAATTTATGGCATATAAATTAACTCCTAGATGATAAGCAGGAGAAAATAGTTACCTAAAGACAACTCAAAATAAGAAAAGGAAAAAGATATATTGGTAAAAAAACAAAGTAGTTTAAAGTATTAGAGAAGGAAATACTAGAAAACTAGGAATCAAGAGAGGTAAAAGAAGATTATAGAGAGAAAAAAGGCTTCCAGGTACAAGAAACAGAAAAGAAAATCTCATATGACAAGAGAAAAAAATAATGGGTCCTTATAAAAAGAAAAGAAAACAAGGAGAGTGAGTTTGGATGTATTATTAAAAAAGACAAGAAGCTAGTTAAAGTTGAAATCTGGAAAAAAGATAGTAAGAATATTCTTCAGGAAAGTAGCCAATTAAGAATATATGATGATAACTTCAAACTAAGAAGAATTGATCAAAAACAAAGAATTCTTCTAAGAAAAGTACACAACATCTCAAGCTTCATACAGAAAAAAGATAATATACCATAGGTAATATTCAACAAAGAGTACTTAGAAAAAATAGAAAAAGATACTAGAAAAAGCAAGGTAGAGGAATTCAAAAAGTTTAAGAACTTAGAATATATTGAAATAGAAAGAAGCTAGAAGATAGAGTTAATTAATCAAATTATACAGAATATAGAAACAAGAAGAGAATTAAAAGATAGATTAGAAGCAAATAAAGGAGAAAAAGAAATTGTGTTTTATACAGATAGCTCACTCAGTAGAGAGAATACTAGGAATAAGTTAATAATAGGATATAGTATAGTACAAATAGATAGCACAAATAATATAGTTTTTAGAAGCAAAGATAGAATTAAAAACTAGTTCTTATCTACTTGAGCAGAGCTGATAGCTTGTTTAGTAGTGATCCTTTTGGTGCCAAATGAATATATAGTAGAAATAAGAACAGATAGTGCTTATGCAATCTCTGCAATCGAGAAATATCTGAAAAAAAGAAAAGTACAAAAATGGCTAAAGTTTAAGAATAGCAATATTCTGCGTGCAATTCAAAAAGCCTGCAAAAGCAAACATTACAACTGAGATTTACAAAAATCAAAAGCCACTTAGATAATAGTTATAATGATCTAGCAGATACTTTAGCAAAAAAGTGATCGCAAATAGCCTATACTATGAGATTAAACAATATTATTAATAGTAGTATAAAGTATATACCAGAATAGAAAAGGATAAATCTTGAAACTTCACTAAGGGTATTTATCAAAAAAGTAGTCTAAACATTATCCAAAGCAGAATAGATATAGCTAAGAAAAAAGAATAACAATGGACACTAATTAATAATCCAAAAACAAAACTAGAAAGCCTTCAAAGGAATACTAGAAAAATGTTACAACTAATTTCAAAATTTTGAAATAAACTATCTATGTTTTTTCAAGATCAAGTGTATTGAAAACCTCCTTCTAACAATTAGAGTTCTAAATAGCAAAAAGTTATACCTATACAAAAACAGTCTATACAAAAGGTGTAGTAGAGAAAATGAAACAATAGATCACTTAATAACATGTGAAAAAGCATATCAGGCACTAGAAAAAATTAAAAAAGAAGTATAGGAATAACTATAGGAAGATAAAAGAAAGGAGGAAGATTAAAACTTAGAAGACTTGCAAAAAATCTTTCAATAGGAACACAAAAAGAAATCAGAAAAAAGGAAAGAATAGATAAGAATCTTATGCAAAGAAGATATAGAAAAAATCTAGATACTACTAAGTTCAGAAAGAATGACAACGAGATTCTGGAGCTTTTTCTGGCATATTTAAATAGAATTAGTATATAAAGAAATCTGAAAAAAATGGTGCAAAGACACAGAAGTATAGAAGAAAAAAGAAAATATCTCTAGGAAAGAAAAATTCATACAGGTAGAAAAAAAGAAAAAGTGATCCAAAAAGGAAGCTATAACAAGAAAAGCGAGAAGTAGAGTAAATGAGAATACAGTAAACTGTAATATTAGTCTTAAAATAGTATTAGATAGTATAGCCAGAGAAGTAAAGAAGGGAGTAGTAGCAAGTTGGTTTTTAAGTTAGTCATAATAGGCTGTAGCGTCTTTCTTATTATCTATACATAATTTATACATTTTATAAGTTACATTAGTATAGGACAAAGGTCACTATAGCAGATTGCACATAGGTATCCTCAGGATAACCAAGTGAGTTAAGGCTTAAAAAATTAGACATTAAATAGTATATAGCTAATTAATACTATTTTCAATTAGAAAACAAATTTAAATAAAGTTATGAAATGACTGCTGAATTTAAAAAAAATTATTATCTAATAAGTACAATATTAGAGAGATTCTTTTTCTATAAAATTAAATTCACAAAATTAGAAAACTAGTACTATATTATATTCACAAATATGATCATACTTTACAAAATCTTTGCAAATTACTTACTTCTGAAATTAAGTATAAATTTTTTTTTTTTTTTTTTTTTTTTTTTTAATTTAATATGTTAAATATAGAAAGCAAATAGTTACATAATAAATATCAAGATAATATTAGATTTAAACTATTATTAATTATTTCTATATAGCACTATAAAGTATAATATATTACCTTCAATTTTCTATTTATAAACTAGTTTAAGTTAAGTTAAAACAAAGCTACTACTAGTTAAAGAAAAGAAAGAAGAGAAACCTTAAATTTAGTAATTATAGTTAATTAAATATAGAAAGTATTAAAATATTTTAAATAAACCATTTTTGTATATTTGTATTAATATTACTATTGATAATAGTAGTTAAGTTTTGATAATGTGTTGAGGTATTTATGAGATTTGGGGTGTAAGTTATTTTTGTTCATTTGGAATTATTAGTAATATTTCTTAGAATTTTCTAGTTATATTAGTGTTTGTTTCTTAGTTGCTAGATTTTTTAATTGAACTATTTAAGTAGAAAATTTGAGAATATAGTACAAAAGAAAGTGGTATTTTGTGTAGAAGGGAGTGTAGTTGAGTAATAATATTTATAGAAAAGTTCTTTGAATTAAGTACAGTATGTAGTTGGCATAAGGAGAATTGTTGTTTTATGAAAAATAATTTGGTAGAGATTTTGTGAGAGTATATTGTTAATATTTAGTTGTAACAAAGTTTAAAAAATAGTTTGTAATAATATTTGTGAGTGGTTTAAAGTTTGTAAGTATTAAAGGAGATGTTATAAGTTTTCAGATAAGTTGCAATAAACACAGTTTGAAGTGAGATATATAGATAGTAGTTAGAGGTTTAAGTTAGCTACTATAGGTAAATTATTGAATAAAATTTTTATACAAAAAGTGTAAAGATATAAATTAAGATTTTGAGAGTTAATAATATTAAAAGAATTTTGTTAAACATCGCAAGTTGCGATATCGCAGGTTAATATTTAAAAAAAGATTAAAATTCGGATTAGTTAAGGTTAGAGTTCGAGCTAGTATTAGGGTTAGGATTAGAGAGCATATATATATGCAAAATTAAGAGCTGAAAACTTTTAATTAGAAGCCCAAGACTAGTTTACATAATAAAATTTTAAGATATTTAAAATTTTTAATTTTTTTATAATTTTTGTTCGTTTTTGTTACACAAGATCCTGTAATCTAATTGGCCGGTCATATTAAACTGCGATATCGCAACCTGCGATATTTAACAAAATTCTAAAAATTTATTGTAACTGATAAATAAAATTATTATCGATGAAAAAAAACTAAATACAGTCGACTCTCTTTAAGCGCAGGGTACGGGAACCTAGACACTTAGGAAATTATTAAATAATCTGCACTGAGAAAAGCAGCACTTTAGGATTCCTCTTAAAGAGGGTCGACTGTATCGTCAGTTTTAATTGTTATAAAACCAATCTTTTAAATATACCGATGATAATTTATACAGATCCTTCAGATGAATCTTATAAAATAATATTACAATTTGCTGAAGATGGAAATTTGCGTGATTATCTAAAAAAAAACTTTTCTGAATTAAAATGGAACGATAAGATTAAATTTGCAAAAGAAATAGCAGAGGGACTTAAGTTCTTACATGAAAATGATATCGCTCATCGTGATCTTGTAAGTACTATATCTTAAAAACATTTTCGGATAACTCATCAATAATAAATTTATCTATTTTTGTAGCATCCAAAAAATATCCTGACAATTAAAAATTCCACTTTTTATTAATATATTTTAAATAGTATAATAATTCTGCTATTACTTTTACTAGATGCATTGTGACTTTTTAGTCTATATTATTAAATTAAACTATAACAATAGCATTTATTTGATCTAAACCACATCTGACTTAGCAATTTAACCTCTATAAGACTAATTGTCTGAAGCGTAACAGAGAACTCTATATAGATACAAGTAGAAGTATTTATATTATTATAAAATAAAAAAATAATATTATAAAATAAAAAATTAAATTAAATTTATATTTTATATAATGAAATATTCTTAAAAAAGTATATATAAGTTACCTGGATACTTGAGTTAAGCAAACCAAATGAATATTCAACTACAAGTCACTAGTAAAAAGTTAGATCTATATTATAACTTATTGTATATTTAATAGTAACTGCTAAGGTATCAGATACTTTATAAGTAATTTCTATTTTAGTTACAGGTTTTAAACTATTAGTCATTATTTAGAAGCAACTTAATTTGTTTTTTTTTTTTTTTTTTTTTTTACAAGTAACCTTTTTGGCCGATACTTTATTAAATTTATTATAATTTGTTACAAGTAACGATTACAATATATTCAAATCTATATAAACCTTAGAACTAATTTATCTACGAGGTATTCTTGACCTAATTTATACTACCCCACTATAGTATTCCTAATTAGGGTTTATACTACGACTATTATTATTAGGTCACCATCACTGTATTTCCTGCATCACTCATACTTACACAGAGATACTACTAGACAGGTACTATGGGCTATATAGGGCATCGTCAATTCTCACGGATAACTCCCTATTTGGTGTCTAGCCAGTTTTATTGCCTAACTCTATATCTCCTAGTTAGTACATTACTGACTAAAGCCTAGGCTCACAACTTGTTACATCTTTTTCCGATCATGGAGATGCTAGCGTTTTATGATGTATACCTGTATTTATATGCTGTGTGACTATCAATACCAAATACTTCCATATGTTGGTAGAGTACAGGCTATGTTTCGCAACTAAGGTTGCTTCCAACTAGGTTCATAATACATAGTACTACTTCTAACTTGCGTCTGCATTAGCTGGTGTTTAATGTTGGTATGCCCTTGTACTCAGATGTGTGATTGTACTACTAGCCTAGTGCTTTCTGCCAATTTGGGTTTTTACGTATATTCTAGATAGTAGCCAACTCTCTACAGAACTAGAACCTTCCAATTCTAGCTTTCACATGTACCAGAGGTATTTCACATTTAGTTAGGACAATCCTTTTCTACAGATTTTTATTATATTCACTACTTCACTCATTACTCTAGCTCGTATTACCTTCATGTCACCCTCCCAAGCAAGTTCTCAACTGCTGGGGATATTGGTGCTGCCTAACCCTTCGAGGACTTATTCATGCAACACTCATATAACAGAACCTTCTGTGATACTGACTGTTACATATAATACCAACTTGCTCTATAATATCGATCTCCTTCTGGGAATTCTTTTTCTAGAATCTTATACTTCATATAGGTTTTGCCACAGGGCTTCGCATTCGATTAATAGTTTTCATAAGAATTACAGAAGCAAATACCTCCAACTGGACTCAAACTATTGACCTTGTCTGTGGAGGGTTGAGGACTTAACCAACTAAGCCATGGGACCCAACCCTGTGTTTGAATAAAATTCTCTTCAATAAAATTTTGAATTCAAACAAGATTTGAATGAAATCCAAAAAGTAAGCAAAGT
>CAJVPM010000818.1:0-14629 GCA_910592325.1 Scutellospora calospora
ATTTTTGCGTTATTCATACTAAATTCTTGTATTGGTGTTACATTCTATCGATTAAATATGATCATTAACATTTGATAATAAATTATTTTAGTTAATTCATTTAAAGTATAAAATTGACTTACATTGATATCAAGGGGCTTACTTTTGTAAATTCGAAACAGGGTACCCCACAAATATAGATAAAATCTTCTGCATAAATTAAATAATATTTAATTAATTAAAGTGACAATTGTTTAAAGTACGAGATTTTTAAATGTACATACTTCCATGTTCTATTTTTTGCCTTGACTCCATGTGCTGCCATTTCATCCTTTTTAATGACGTAACCAGCTTTAAAAACACTACATGAATAAGTGGGCAAATTTTCATGGTCTTCTTCTTCACATGTCATGATGTTATTTGCTTCTTGTTTATGCTTAGCCACATCAAAATATGAGGGCAATTCATTACTATGTATCAAAATATGAGGGTAATTAATTACTATCCTTATCATCCGTTACATAGAATGGCAGAATTATTATAATCATTAATACCGCCTTACCTTCGTTTGCCTTCCGGGGCGGATGTAACTACGTCATCCTCCACATGTGAACTAATCACGTGTTGATCAGTGTTAAATTCTTCCGTAATTGTTAAAATGTGATCTGTATAATTTCGGAATAAGTGCTCATCGTGACAATCCTCTACATTTTCCCATTCCGTTGTAGTAAAAAGTTTTCGAAAGTATTTCATGCATGTTATTAGAACTGCTCGATGTGATTCGTTTATAATGCCAATGGACTTTAACGTTTGTTCATTTAAACCCAAGAATTTCTCAAAGTCAATATTATGTTGTTGAAAAGTTGATAAATATTGTTGAAGATGAAGATTATATAAGGATGACTTCAATATCATATCTTTTTAAAAAATTGAACGAAAGTTTTAATAAAAAAGTTTTTTTTTTGGTGAAATATAGTTTTAAAAAATTACACTTACCACTTTTTTGTATTTTGTTCATTTTTTTTAAATATTATTTTCTATACTCCAAAAAAATTATTTAAAAATTAATGTGAAAAATGGTTTTTATTGCAAATTGAGGCTCGAAAATTTGTATTGTGCAAAAAAAAAAAAAAAAAAAACTAGATCGTTTTAAATCATTAATGAGTGTAAATTTAAACTTCTTTTTATCATTATCAATGATTTTATAATAAATTATTATTTACGTTTCATAGTGTAACGAAGAAGAATTATAACCATCTTGCCCCGATAATATCATACGATAATATCATAAGTTTAGAATTGCACAATTTGTCTTATGTAATTTTTACATCACATATCTAACCACCAACTAATGAGGCAAGTACCTACTTCCTAGTTCAATTTACTTTATTGAACTAGTTAGACTTACCGGTAATATTGTCATGTAGCTCATTACGTACGTACACACTATATAAAAATAAAAAAGTTGCCTTAATAAGAATTTAATCAACATTTATTGGTAATATCACGTCTAAAATCTGTAATAAGGTAGAGAAGTAGAGGCCTGCATGAAGATTTCCAGGGATCTAGACATATTTTCCCTATTTCCAAGGAGAAAATTTGGATTCAAATTTATCCATGTAAATCCAAATAATCGGATATATCCAACATGTAACCAAATATGTGTAAATTCATGGATATAGCAAACAATTTGTATGATAACCAAACTTTTTTATGAAATTTTGGTGAAACATAATCGGATGCATATTTCATATTCTGTCAAATACAAGTTATTAAAGTACAAGTCACTCCCGTTATAGTAAACTCTCGATTGGTTTATAATAAAGAATTTATTAAACCAAAATCTATTGCTATAGTAATAGTTATATATAGTGACGCCGTAATTTTTTCAGAAAAAATGCAATTATGGCACACAGAACCAGTTTTAGGTCATATTCAACTTTATACTGTATGACCAAGGTGGTCATAATGTATTAGTAAATTTTATAAGTCATAACAGGTCATAAGGTCATAACCTATAATTGACCAATAGGTCATAACAGGTCATAGGCCAACACTGCACAGAACTACGTACAATTTCCACGATGCGTATGGGTCCGTTTTATTTCACCGACAGTAATTTCACCGAAAATATAAAACCCTAACCCTAAATCGGGCTAAAATGTCGGTAAAATAAGTGTCGATGGAAAAGTGCCGTATGAAACTTGTAATATTGGGAAAAACCAGACTTCGGCTTACAAGTTTATTTCCTGTTCGGACTCAATCTGATATGTTTTAGTCCGATAAATTATAAACTTCAAAGCCAGAAGTCAAGTTCCCTTACTTACAAAATTTAAGAGGGTTGCATTACTAAAATTACCTTTCACATCATTTAATTTTTTTATTTAAAATTTCATAACTTAGATTTCTTGCAATTTTCTCATGCGTAAATTACTGATCCCCAGTTCCATAATTTTCGTGCAATTCAAACTCTGGATTTCAGAGCTTGCACGATAAGAATTCCCAATGAAGATCCTTGGCTTTCAAAAAATTATTCGTCAGCTCAAATTTGATTTTCTGGATCTCTATATTTCATTCGACAGTCTGGAATTCAGAAATCATGGGGCTGAGGATTGATTCTGCTACAACTAGTCTTATTGCATTGAACATATGATCCACATTAGCTTTACCATTACAACATTTACCGTAAAGTGTTGACTGATGTATCTGGGTATTTACAAAGACTAGAAATTTACCCGGTTTACATTTCTCGCTAAACTTTGCCAGTATTCAATTTTTTACTCAACAAGATGTTCTATAAAACAATGAACTTCTATGGATATCTGGATAATCAATATTTAATCCTCAAACTGCCTCCAGGTATGTATAACTTAATAGGTTTAGCATTTACAGTAAATCACGAAGTTATAAGAAAAGTAGCCTACTTAAAATTATCATGTGTTCAATGTATGCCTTAAAAAAGGGTTAAAGTATAATTTGATGACCTCTATAACGAACCAAACATAACCACCAAAAATCATTTACGTATTGGTAGGGAGAGTTGTCTGCTGAGTTTTAATTTGAATAAACATGATTACATCATAAAACATGAAAAAATAACAGAAAGAAATAAATTTATGATCATATGAGTTTTGTCGGATAACTTTGTGTTATATTCAAGTTAAAGTGGAATTTTCTTACAATATAAAAAAATTCTTGCAAAACCAAACATTAGTTACAGCATTACGAGCAAATGCACATGATCACGCGCAAATTTTTTTATTTACATTTATAATAATCCCTACTTCCTTTTTAAAATAACCAATATCAATATGTCATTACAATTTTTTGGTGTTCTTCTATAGACCGGTCTAGACCAATATCAATTATAGATAGGGATGCTTAATCGGTCCCGCAGTAATTATCAGCCGACTTTGAGCAAGGTTTATGTAAAATTGGCATTTTTAACTAATTTTTGTCCGATAAGTAAAGTTATAGAAAAGTTATTTCTCTATCAGTATCTAATAGAAGTTTATCAGTTTTTGCATTGGTTTCCGAGTAATTTAGATGGGACCGGTTAGGGACCGATCAACAAAATTCTTTCCACTGCTCGGTCCCTAATCGGTCCCATCTAAATTACTCGAAAATTAATGCAAAACCAGTTATAGGTAAATAACTTCTATAACTTTATTTATTGGACGAATATTAGTTAAAAATGCCAATTATTTACGAATCTTGCTCAAAAATCGGCTAATAATTGTGACAGATTAAATGAAATTCAGATTAAAATGAAATTTAATATAATCTAATTGGTTAGGGTTAGGGTGATCTACAAAATTAGCCAATAGAATTATTAATTTCATTTTAATCTGAATTTCATTTTAATCCGCAACAATAATTATTGAGCAAGTGTGCGGAAATTTTCGGAGTAAAAAATATTTAAACAGTTAAGAGTGCCGCCAAATAAACCATATAATAATAATAAAATCGAGAGCCGAATGAACCAAATTGTATCTTTACTACATTTTTCTGTCTTTTAAGCTTTCGAAAAATTGATCAGCCAACGTATAACTTCAGTTAACTAAAAATAGTACGTAATCCCGATAAGAAATAAAATAAGTAATTTTTCAGTGTTTCTTACGAATTGAATTCACATGACTATGTACAATTTGATTGGCTAATAACGGTGTTAATCGGATCTGATAATCTTAAATTTAGCATTTTTAACTAGCCTTTGCTATAAATGCTATAGAAACTAATTGCGACTCTGCCGAAAATATTTCGACATCGATTTTTTGGTAGAAATAGAGCCACAAGCAGTAATTTTATGTCATAACACAAAGTCAAAACCGAAACCTATAATGAATGTCATAACCTAAATTAACTAATTGGTTTTGCCGAAAATATTATTATCGATTTTTTAGTAGAAATAGAACCGCAACTGTTACAACATAAAGCCGAAACCAAAACCTATATGAATGCCATAAATTAATTAAAAGCCGCTATTTAAATATACAGTATTAGAAGCTTTAAAATCATAACTATACGTAATACGTATATTTTTATTATACAAATTTAGTAAAAGATAATTAATTTTGGCTACGTAAAACGTATAGGCTTGCGGCACTTTTTTGCCACTTGAGGCAGTGCTTAATGCCAAGAAACTATGACGAAATACTTTCTACAGTATGTATAGCCTTTGCCTAATACAGTAAATAAAGCTTTAGGAAAGTTATTTGCTTTTAGTAAAAATTTGCCAGTTTCGTTATTAATGTTTGATTTGGTAAATAATCAATAGTTGGTATCCGAAATTTTCACCTGCAAAAATTTTTTTTTATAATAATCGGTCCCAGTTTTTTGATTAGCAACTATGGTGTTCAACCAGGGACCCGCAAAAATTTGGATATCAAATTGCGAAAATTTATTTGGGTATGGACCAATATTTGGAATTATTTGAGATATTGCGACTAGAATAGTGTTACAAATTGCCAAAAATTTTTCAATCGATTAGTTGACTAATTCAAAAATTTTCAATCGATTAGTTGTCAACTAAACGATTTATCGATTTTGATCGATTATTTTATTATAAGTTGACAAAATTTTTCAATCGATAAATTATTTTTTTTAAAAATTTCCAATCGATTAGTTGGTTTAGTTGACAACTAATCGATTTTTCGATTTTCGATTTGTATCACTAGACTAGAAGCAAAAAACTAGGAAAACAGTGTTGACCAATCAAATATCAATTTTTGCAGGTGGTAAAAAAAATATCAAAATATATTAATTCTGATTGGCTGAGCATAAATGGATTATCATTGCTAAAAATAAAAAACCGTTGATTATCAATTCGATTGAAAAGATTGAGAAATAAGAATTTATTCTTTCTCTATTATACTAAAATTCATAATATTTTTAAAGAAAAATAATGTCGAAAAATACAGATAAACCTATTCACATGTTTCGCCAAGTATGGTCGAAATTTAAAAACCGAGTGTCAACTAGGCTTAAACCTCAAGAAAAATGGGTTCATCCAAAAGATAGAATTAAAAGGTGGAAAATTGTTGAAGGAGATACGGTAACAAAAATAAAGTTTTATAAATAAAGTCATTTAAGGAATTGTTGAATATAATGAAATATAGGTCAAAGTTATCGCAGGTGATGCTAAACATCAAATTGGGAAGGTTAAGTCGGTCGATATGTTTACTAATAGAGTTTGGGTAGATGGTGTAAAAGTGGTATATATTATTCGAACTTTGGTTCTATCCACTATTTTATTTTATTTTTTTCTTTCTATTTAATTGTTCAATATTTGATGACATAATATGTAAATAATTAGGGTAGAAGTACTTCGCCTAATGAAATTTCAAGTGCCGCAGATCAATCAGAAAAAAAGGGTGGATGGTGGTTACGACCAACTCTGAAAGCAATTCACGTATCAAACGTTATGCATATATATCCCGATGATTTGAAAGAGTAAGTGTTCATACTATAAACCTTTGATCTCTTTGATATAATACTTCTATATAGAGTGCGAGATATTTTCTTTCTATAGTGATTCCATTGCAGATAAAGATAAGTATGTTGTCTTCTTTTTTAAATATAAAAAAAAAAATTTATTTTATCAGAGATTGAATTATTGATGGGGTAAAACAAATGCTAGGAGACGCGTTCGAACTAGATGGAAAAAAATCGATATTGATGGAGAAGGGACGATGAGATGGCGACGTGTAGTTTGTGGGACCGATAATGTCATCATACCTTTCCCACCGAGACCAGAAAAGTCAGAATATAATCAAGAAAGTAGGTTTATAAATTATAACTTGTTTAGTTTAACTTTATGAAAATAATTGGTTTACAATCGGCGTTATATTTGTTAGAATCACCATGGGATACTTCAAAAGAACTAGCAAGTGAAATGACATGGACAGTTTCAAAAGATTATCCATTACCTCCGGGCGTGATTGATGAATTGCGTAATCGACATAAACCTTGGAGATATAATTATCTTCATAAAAATAGACCTTTTGTTTAATATAACTGATAAGTTTTGAATTATTATAAACTAATAATCGTTGCGTGAAAACAAAAATTATATGAACTTATAATGATTTACTGTATTTATCACAAAATTCATAATGCTTTGAAGAAGTTTTCATTTACATCATTTTTTTTTTTTTTTTTTTTTTGCAATACAATTATATATTTTCTTTTTATACTCATAAATTATGCAGATATAAATGCATTTCAGTACTTACAGCCAATTGACCGCTGTCTCATATAACCATAAAACTTGTCATATTAGATCCATTATTATTCTTATATGAACTCGGAAGAACCAAATAACTCTTAAGGAATTTGAAGAATCACAATATATTTTCTAATTGTAATTATAAAAATTATAAAAATCAAGCAAAAAAATATCATTACATAAAACAAAAAAAAAAATAGTAATATTATATTTATTAACGAGTCATCATTGAAAGTAGTTTTTCTATAAATTCATTTATTTTTCTAATATTTTGCGCTTGATCACCATTTAATATTATATCTAATGGATTTACTCAACAAGAAACCAATGAACCGATAAAATGTGAATCCGGTTTAACGCAGAGGGTATAACGATAATAAGAAATAGTTATTCCACGTTTTATCATAGATATCATAAAACATCATGGGCAGTCGGAGATATTATGCATTTATGATATCGACGACAAATACGTGGAATAACTGATTTATCCTCACGTCAGCCGTGAAATATCAACTATAACGATATTAAGCATTGTGACGTAAGCCATGAAAATAATAATAAAAAAATCATGAGAACAATTAGAAACCGTGGGATAATGAAATTATAAAAATTGGTTTGAGAAAATTCCGAAGAGATTGAAGGAACTAGGTAATAAATAATGCGATATCAGACAATTTCTTCATTTTTGAAGTGTTGATATAATCCAGAGTTACGTGTATTTCCTGTTTGGAGAGCTGCACATAACTATTTTATTATAGACATTTTAATATTACTAAATATAGTCTTTAACGTTTATTATTCTGAGAGAATTGATTGTTAAACTTTTTTAAATACTCAAAATAAGTCGTAGCATTATAAGGGTCAACGGATCGTACAATCCGATCAATTCACGATTTGATTTTGAGCTAACCAGCGATGTAAGAAATACGTAAAAGAAAAGCCACTGATTAAAGCAACATATAAAAGTAAACTCAAAGCAAGGATGTCGACACTCTTTCTCTTCTTTCTTTCTTCAATATCTCCCACATAACGGTCATTTTCTCTTTCCACTTCTACCGTTTTCCTATTTGTTTCGAGTAGGCGGAAAACCACCGGGGGTATAAATCAAAAAATATCCGGGTACCTTGCGATTCGTTTGGGAACAATTATGCAGTATTTTAGCCAATCAAAATCTACAACAAAAGTTATACAAACCCAAAAACATTTTTTTTGATTTGCAGTCGCGATCTTGATCTATCCGCAGTAGGTTCAGGCACAGAGGCATGGGCATGCCTTTGGGGCATGCCTCAGAGGCATGCCTATAGGCAGTGATGTATATTTTGGTATGTCCAAAGCTTTTTTGGACATGTTCAACGTCCAAGTGTCAAGTGTCCAAGCTGTCTATAGCCTTTAAACATTTTTGCTTAAAAGATTTGAATAGGTTATCTTAATAAAATTTTGAGTAAATTCATTTTATTTTTTTGTTCAAAATGTCCAAAATCTTGTCCAAAGGCTGTCTACATACAACACTGCTAATACATTAATAGGCATGCCCTAATCATATGATATACAAATCTAGCTAAAAACTATAAATACTAAATACTTGTACAACTATATTATTTATTTAAAACAAGTTATCTACTTTGGATTTATTATATTTGAATTTATTGTATTTGAATTTTTCTTTTACTCATTGCAAATCTCCTAAATAATTTCCGCGTAATACTTTCAAAGACTAAGCTTTTCTGTAAAAGGGTTCTCAAATTTCTGGGTCAGAAGGCATGTTTAGCAATGCAGCATCAACGCAACGCCAGTTTAACCATGTTTATAATGAATTATCATGCGAGAATTTTTCTTTGAGTTATATTAATTGTAAAATTTTTGGACAAATTTTTAGTGCCTGACCAAGAAATATGAGGATATCCTATATATGTTATGAACAAACAAATTAGTCGCATCAATATCACTAAATAAACTACATGAATTTTGGATAAATAGGGCCGTGATATAAAAATTGATTCCGAGAAATAAAGTACAGTATCATTTAAAAAAAAAAGGTATATATGCATGGTTCTTTAAGAAATACAGTACCAGATAATAATTGAACAATAACGAATTGAGTGTCTTTAAATATTTTTGGTGATATCGATAGTGTCTTTAAATATTTTTGGTGACATCGATACTATAATATCATATCTAAAAAATGTATAATATTAGTGCAAATTCAGATTGGATTAACTTTCGTTAGCCGTATTTAAAATCAATGATCTTCAATAAATTATTAGGTTACCTGTTGACTTTCTTGTTAGTATCGGATACTTCCAAGAAAGGTTATAAATGAAAATATGTTCTAAACTCGTTGTTCTAATGTTCATTTGTTCTAAAAATACAATGCTGATTATCAAAAGAGAAAAATTAAGGGTAGAGAATACAATTTGTAAATTATATATAAAACTTATGGTAAAATTTTTTTTAATTAAAAATAAAAAAATATTTTATTAAGTAAACAGCTTTTAAATATTAATTAAAAATTATATAATAGGTTTTTCTGATTTTAATGATAATAAATTTATTAAATTTGAATAGATATTTATCAAGATACATGTTTTTTTTTTTGTTAAGGCAGCTTACATTGCTGAAAGAATTTTATTAGAGTTGTCAACAGGATTATACATTGATAATCTCTATTGTTTGTAATTACATGAAGAGTATACAACAAGCTACATGTACAACTTTAGTTATTGTCTATTTTAAGTAGTCTGCTACACAGGCATTAGACTACCTAATTGGTTTTACATTATGTTGCTATACCTGTAACCCATCTGTGAGTTACCTATTTAAATACTCTGTTCATTAATCTATACAGATCCAACCTAACATCACCACAACACCTAACTACTTAAGCTAGCTAGCTCATTACAGATCTATTTATTCAGAATAGCTTAGGTTCTCTCAAGATATATTATCTCAGATGCATTGCTAGTATTGCAAAGCTAGTTAACTTCGAAGCAAATCTACTAAAGTAGTCTGTATCTATTTTACAAATTCATATAGCTTAGACTCTTGTAGATGTTTATACAATTTCAGGTTCTACTATAGTCCTTTACTAGTCAGCTGATCTAGTCTTTTTTCAGTATCCAGCTAGTCCTAGTTACCTTTCATCCAGAGACCTCAAAACCTTCTACCTTTATTAGACTGAGTTTTCTTCTCAGATTAGACTTTAGCTAATGTAGTTTTGTTAGAAAGCTATACTACTTTACTGACTTGGGATTTCTACTATGCAGGTCCTCTGCTCATATATTTTATCAAGATTTATTTGTATAATATTATACTATATTTCCAAGTTTTGATCGATTTGGTACAACTCAATTTATAGGGTTATACCTTCAAAAACAGATAGGGTTTACTGTAATATATCATAAGGTCTAAGAAATTATTCAAATTCATTGACAGTGAGATTTGAACCCCAGACCTATTACATAGTAGTCTGACAACCTAACCACTATACTAAGTCGTTAGACCTAAGATACATATTTTTAAAAATTAGATATTATAAATTGTTTATATAAATAATATGAAAATCATATGATTTGAACTAATCAAAATTAATTATTTTATGTAACTACAGAGAATTTTTATATATTACAGAGAATTTTGTAATATATACAAGTATATTTTTTTAAAATATTTTATCTATTAAAAATTTTACTATTACAAAGAATATATTTTATTCTATATTATATTAAAATTTTATAAAAATTAATTGTAACAGTAAAAAGTTTTATTAGTAATATAGGTTTATTTTTTGTCAAAATTATATTGTACTACAAAAATCATATAAAAAATGATATACATATCCTCTACTCTTAAAAAGTAAATGCATAATATCATAGAAACTAAGTAAAAGTTTAAATAAAATATTATATTAAATATAAGAAATATTTAAAATAACTACTCATATTGGTAATTCTCTTTTGCTTTATATTATTAGTATAAAATACCTTTATTATTAATAAAGAAGTAGCTAGTTAGAGAATTTGTATATTTGTCTTGAATGTCTAATCTTTCTAATTATAAATTAAGACTAGTACTAAATATATTATACTTTTGATATTAGTATAATTTTGTATTAGTGAATTTCTAATAAGAATTAAAAACTCTATTTATAGATTTATAATCCTTAAAGAACTTCAAAAATATATCATTAATATTATTAATTTATCTACAAATTTTTTTTTTTTTTTATTTTCAACAAGCTATCTGCAGATTTTTATTAAGTATTATTTTTCAAGTTACATTTGTTAGTAAGGATACAATTAGCTATATATACAACTTTAGTCATTATCTATTTACTAGTTCTGCTATATAGATTACCTACCAATTGCTATACCTAGTATCTGCCTATAAATACTCTATTTAAACCCTCTAGTATTATAGTAAAACTCTATTTTTAACCTAATATATTTATATCTATGTTAATCTTGTGCTATCTAACTTGAGGACCACTCAGATCAATTTGTGTCTTAAATTGTCTTCATAAGACTAAGCTCTATCACAAGATATTCTAATGCATCCTATTCTAGTAGGGGCTTGCAGATGACTCTAACTATGCTATGCTGTATTCTAATTAAGCTAGTATATACTCTTATCATTGTTTATACAAACTTAGTTCTTTCTGTAACTCTCTACCAGATTAGTTTAGTTCTTCTGAATATTTCACGAGATAGATCCTCCCAAATTCAGTTAGCTGCTAAGCCAAGTTGGTGTTGCTTTTTGTATAATATTATATCATACTTAACTTTTCTATTATACTATAAACTTACTTGTACCTATTTGGTCTGCATTCTTTATACTTAGACTTCTTTTAGATTAAGTATCAAGCTAATATGATCATTAAAATTTGTACTATCTTATCTAACTCAGAATTTCTACTATGCAGGTCCTCTGCTCATAGATCTTATTAAGATTTATTTATATAATATTATATTATACTTGACTTTTCTGTTATACTTTTAATACTTAATTAATATTAGTACAATATGATTTACAGAATTACAACTCTAGAAATGAACAAGGTTTACTATAAGTTAGATACAAAGGTCTGAATAATTATTCAAATTTGTTAATAATGAGATTTGAACTCAAACCTTTTATATAGCAGTTTGGCAATCTAACTACTATACTAAGATCACCAAATCCTAATTTATCTGCAAATTAACATAATATATCTTTTAATAAGATAAAACTAAAAATATTCTTTTTATAAATAATTTTTGGATAATATCTACTATTATTAGAAATGTTAAAATATTCATTTAGTTTGATTCTATTATAGTCTTTAAAAAGTTCAGTTCTTAACTAGTTAGAACTACTAGTTCATAACTAGTTTATATTCTAGTTTATCTAACTATATTAGGTTTAATATAAAATATATAAAATTTGAGAAATATGAAATTATAGTTTATTACAGATAAGTATAATATTTATTTTAAAAAAAAAACAATATAAAAAAAATATATATATATATAAAAAATATATATATAAACTATATTTTGTCTAAAATATCTATTTTTTTTTGTTAATCTAGAATTATATTATAATTTTACAAAAGCTCGCATATACTTTTTTATCATTTTGATAATTACATAGCAGATTTAAAGTATATTTAGCTATTAAAAATATCTGTTTACTTAAGACACTTGTTATCTGAGTAACAAGATAATCGTAAGCTATATTAATAAGTAATATTTAATTTAAATCTAAAGATTTAGATTTTCAAAAAGATAGGTAATTAATATTTTCATCTTGTGTATTCAAATACTTATCTAATATACTATAACTAGAACTAATTAACATGTTATTATAAGTTTGTTTTAACTAAGACTGAAAGTAATATTGAGCTGAATTTAACTAGTTAGATTTTAAAAATTGTTGTTATTATTGTATTTTTATATTATTAAAGATATAGTTTTAGTATATTGTACTAACTATTTGATAAATATAATTTATTTCAGGTTTAGAACTTTATAAGAAAAATTTATATTACAGATCAAGTAATACTACTTCAGAAAATGAGAATTGCAATTCATTCTAATACTTGTCAAATTTTTCTAAAATTTTATTCAAAATATGAGATTTTGTTAAATCAGTTAAATGTTTAGTTTCAGTAAATTTTTTAATAATTATAACAAAAGCTTTGTGTTTATTTTTAATTATTAGATAGCTTGATAAGAAGACTATTAGAATAGCTTTATAAAAGAATTCTAACAACTTTATTATAACTTCAATATTATCCTAATCTTGATTAGTTAGATATTGAGGTTTGAGTTGTTTTTTTGAAGCTACTAATATATTTGTCATTTCTTTTATTTAATACAATTTACTTAGCATAAGATACAGAGAATTCTATTTTATTTTACAGTTAAGATCAGGAACAAAAATAGTATATCTTTCATTACAAAAAATTTTTTGAGTTCTTTCAAATATAGTTAGGACTAACAGATACAACTTGCAAACTCTTAAGCTTTTTTAATTGATTCATTAACTTTGAATAGAATATATATTATAGTGAAATTTAGTATATAAGTAGCATATTACAATTTGCAAAAAGTTTTGTTACTATAATAGAATTTAACTATATTAACAAAACTTTGACCATAAGTATTCATATTTCTAGTATTGTTAACAGTTACTAACAAAATTTTTTTTCTTAAGCCAAATTTTTCAATTAGTTTAAAAATAGTTTCAGCTAGTAATATGCCTATATGACTTTTATGAAAAGAAATAAAATCAAGTAATATATGCTACAACTACTATTCATCATTAATCTAATGTAAAATTACAGCAAGAAATACTTAGTTCATATATAAAGACTATATATCTGTAGTTATTAAAACTTTATATTTAAATGTTCTAAAAAAACTATGTATAAGAACTTGTTCTTAATCATATACTAGCTCAATATAGGTCAAAACTATTTGCTTAGTTAGAAGTTTATAATAAGAGTCAAGTTTGAAAACAAATATTCAGAAGCTTTTAACTTCTATAATACAAAAGGTCTTGCTAATTACAAACAATCTATTAAACTAGAAGTCTATTCAATTTGTTTATTTTTTTTTATTATCAGTACTATAATATTTTATAGCTTCAGTATCTGATATTTCTAAATATTCATCTGAATAGTTAGTTTCAAAATATCTTTTAATAATACTTATTCTCATTTTAATTTTATATATCCTATGTAGAGTATTATATAGTTTGCAATAAATTTTTTGTTTATCTGAAGAATAGATAAAATAATTTCAAAGAGGATGTATATTTTTAGATCACTTTAAAACTCTTTCACTATTACTAGAATTATTAAGGTTTATATTTATAAAGTCCTTATTTCAGAAGGTAAGTACATCATAGGTAGATATGAGATTCTTGAAATATTTAGAGTTAGAAGATATAACACAATACTACTAATAGGCTTTAAAATATCAAAATTCATATATTATATTTATAGAGAAAAAAATATATATTTGTATTTGAATCACATTAATAAAAGTTTTTTTTTGTTAGATTGTCAAAGGTTAATTGTTTTAAGAATAAAGCAGAGCATATTTGAGAAAACATATCAACAAAAATTTTTTTCTTTTGTCAGAGATTATAATTGTAATGTTTATTTAATAGATTCAACAAGTAATTATTATTAAATTAGACTGTATCAATGAGTAACTGTTATTACAACAAATTAGGTGAAGATATTACATTTGAATATCTATATTTTTTTTTTATGTTTATTGTCATAATTATCAGACTGACTATAAAATTATTAGTCTAAAATTTCAATAATGATCTATTTCTCTTACAACAATTAAGATGGCAAAATAAATTAAAATTAATTACTGTCACTATTTTTTTTATGTTTATTGTCATAATTATATCAGACTGACTATAAAG
>CAJVPM010000819.1:0-14626 GCA_910592325.1 Scutellospora calospora
CTATTTGAAGATTACCTATTTAAACTCTCTGGCCCTATGACACTTACTCATATTCTATCCTTATTTTACCAAATTCATCTAACCCCATGCTACTTCTCTCAGAAGACACCTAAGCTGACATTAGTTTACAAACTTTATGGTTCGGAGCCTAGACCCTATCACAAGGTGTTCCTTCACCAACTCCCTAACTGATAGGGTGCTGTGGTACCCAACTATGCTACGCTATATCCCAATCTAGCTTGCATATACCCTTATTCGATGTTCGTACAAACCCGGTTTCTACTGTAACCTTCCACTAGATCAGTCCTCTATGTTTTCAGATGTTTTATGAGACAGATCCTCCCAATCTAGTTAGCCACCAAGCCAAGTTGGTATTGCCATATGACCTTGTATGACGGACTTACTCACACCCGCTTAGTCGCATCTTTCAGCTACAAATTTCATTCACTGAATCAGGTGTAAACTGGTATGACTATCAAAATCCATATTACTTTACCTAACTTGGGATTTCTACCATGCAGATCCTCTGCTTATAGATCAGTATCGCATATCATCCTGTGATTAACTACCATCATACTGATATTTTTTCTATTAAGATTTATTCGTATAATAGTATGTCTCACTGAACACTCTGTCACACTTCCAATACCCTGATTGGCATTGGTACAACGTGATTTACAGGGTTACAACCCTAGAAACGAGCAGAGTTTTCCGTAAGTTGAATACAGATGTCTAGCTAATTATTCAATTCTGTATATAGTGGGATTTGAACCCTAGACCTCTTGCATGGTAGTTCAGCAACCTAACCACTATACTAAGATTGCCAGACCTCAAACTATATTCTTAAAAGTGTATACAAGTTACTACTAAGCAAAGAAATTCGCATAGGATCTCTCTCTACTAAGGTTAATAGTAGTAACACCAAAATTCTCAGAGATTTGTGAGCAATAGGCAAATTATGTTATGTATATTCAGTAGAACAGAGAAAGATCATTGAGACAGAAGTAAGAAACAAATAGTCAGCTATAATCAATGAAATAAATATAAAACTAGATACAATAATAGAAGAACTAACAGAAAAAACTTAGACAAAAGAGAGAGCTAAAGATCTCAAAGCTTAGTAGAAGATTATCTATATAAAAGTATAGTATAAAAGGAAAAAAAAAGATCTGAGTAATATCAATGAAGCAGTTAATAATAAGTATGCTGCAATACAAGGTGAGCTTAAACATATGCTAAATAGCTTACAAGAGAGATTATTGAACAGAATTAGGCTTAACAGAGTACGAGTTAAGAATAAAACAGACTTTTTGTTACTTACAGAAAAAAAAGAGGTTCAAGAAGAAGTAAGATCTCATTTTATAAAGCAGTTCTACAAATACAAAGTAGATACTAGTAGAAAAAATCAGAGATAGAGTCAAATATATAAGCTTATAGAAGAGATTAATGAAAATATCTACAAATCTCTTAATAGAGAGATATCTTTGCAAGAATGACAAGAAGTACTCAGAGACGTAAAGTCAAAATCAGCTCTAGGCTCATCTGGAATCAGTTACCCTTTAATAAAGAAATCAGATGACTTGGCACAAAAGGTTTTCTTAGTACTAGCAAATAGATGCATAAAAGAAAGAAACATCCTAACAAAATAGAAAATTGGTCAATTATACCTAATTCCTAAAGGAGAGGATTAGAATTATAATTTATCAAATATGAGACCTATTGTCTTGCTCAAAATATTCTAGAAACTAGTAGTTCAAGTAGTAAGCAGATAACTAAACAATATTCTGACAAGGTATAATATTCTAAAAGGCCTGAACTACACAGGGCTATCAGACTATAGTACTAATAGCTCTATTCATATTATGAATAACCTTATTAAAGAAACTAGAGAAAAGAATAAGGAAATTTGAATACTATTTCAAGACATAAAGAAAACATTTGATTCAGTTAGCCTAACTATGCTAGAAAAAATACTAAAGTGAATAAAGATCCTAAGGACTACAACGAACTTTCTGCTAAGTCTTTTTGATATAAGAAGAATAAAGGTCATAACAAGCTATGGGCTAACACAAGAGTTTTTAGCTAAAGATAGACTAGATCAGAGTGAAATAGTCTCACTACTACTGTAGCATATCTTTTATAATCTCTTGCTTTGTGAAATTCAAAACAAAGAGAGACTCAGATATGAAATGAGTTTCGAATAGCCTACAAATTTAAAGTATAACAAAACTCAAAAGCTGAGCTGAAGATAGAGGGTCTTAGCATATACAGATGATATAATATAAATTACAAAGTTGAAAAGAGAACTTGCAGAAATTATTAAAATATTGAATGAGTTCTATGAGCTTAATAATATAGAAATAAATAGAAAGAAATCAGAGCTACTAGTAATTAATCACAAACATATAGAAAGTAATAGTAATTTTGATTTTGACATTAAGATTAGCAAGAATAAGGATATAGTATACACAAAAAGAGGAACTGAGGCTATAAGACACTTAGGAGTCTGGATCTCTGAAAAAGGAGATAGCAAATATAATACTAAAGTTATTGCAAAAGAAGTAGCAAAAATATGCAAAGCAATAAGGTTCAAAAGAGCATCAGCTAGTTAGCTTGTATACTTAAACAACAGTATGTTGCTACTATATATTGAGTACAGATTATAGACATCCTTTTTATCAAAAGCAAAATATGACCAAATACAAAGACCAATTTGGATACTGATTAAAAACAAACTAGAGTTTGCAAGAATAGCAGCTAATAGCATATGTAATCATATAGACTTTTTAGGGCTTAGATCTATATGACAAAATCAACTAGCATATCATTTTACAGAGCTAATATTATGCCTAAATCAAGATAATAAAATAGGCTTTATAATATGACTAAGAGTAAAAGATATGCAACTAAGATGCAAAACCAAATATAGTCTTCTAGACAAGAGATATAAGTTTAGAGTATTTAAGTTAAAGAACAATCTGTTATATAATATCATTAGCAATGCAAGAAAACTAGATTTTAGATTTCAAGAGATGCTCAGAAATATAAATAACTTAGAAGTAGAGGGTTCTGAAATAGATGATCTGCTTGAAGGCAAAATATATAAAGAGTTTATAGAGAGTAAAAATCTTAATTTGTTTACTATAAATCAGCTTTTGGAAAAAGAAGGCAAGTACTTATTAGAGTGGCAATAAGATCAAATTTCTAAGAAAGAGCAAATTGAAAAGGTGAAAACCAAATTGGTTTAAAAATCTAGAAGAGAAGATTATTCAAGACATGAGATCAAGAGAAGTACTGAACTCCTTTCAAACTCAAGACATGAATTAGGCTATATTCAAGTTAAAAAAGGAGAAAGTAAGCATAGACAGAAGGAAAAAAAAATAGGTCCTGTTAAAAGAAAATGAAAGAGTAATAGTAGATAAAATAATAAAGAAGACAAAAAGTCACATAGTATTAGCTTACTGAAAAGTAGTTAAAGACAGCAATCCTCTGAAAACAAGATTTGTTCGCTATGAAGACTATTGCTTAGATAATAGAAATGATACTGAATATCTTATTTCAAAGAGTACAAGCAAGCAGCATCAAATTCTGAAGGAAGTAATCAGGAAAGAAGAATAGATCACTGAGCTAAGGCTACCTTTATTAGCTTACTTAGAGTATATAGTACCTAATATAACAGACAAAGCGAGTATGCAAGTAAATATTCAGATAAAGATATCAAACAATAATACAAAGAGTAATTAAGGAAAGGAGTATTCAGACAGAGCTCATTGATATTGCAAGAAAGCTTCAAGATAGAGATAATTTAGATATTTACATAGATGGGTCTCTTATAATTAGATAAATAGGTAGTATAGAGAGTAGCAAAATAGGAATAGGTTGAGTAGTAGCTCACAAAATAGCAAATAGTATAGAGTATATCAGATTTAGTAGTAGTCTAGCAGACTGGCTCTCCTCAACTCGTACTGAACTTAGTACAATCTGAATAGCAGTGCTAGCAGCCTCTTGTAATTCAAAATTAAATATCTTCTTAGATAGTAAGGTAGTGATTGAAGGACTGCAAAAAGAAAGACTAGTTTAGAACATATGTGAGATTTTCAAAACTAAGAATCAAAGTTTGATACAACAAATTTACAAGTACTACAATGCAAAAGATATTAGCCTTAGCCTTATCAAAGTTAAAGGGTATAGCAACAACTAGTAGAATAATATAGCTGACACTTTAGCAAAAGATGGCTTAAACTCGAGTAGATCTATTTCAGCAGATAATATTAATACTGACAATCTTAGAGTTCTATTTAAATAGGAGAACAAGCTTATAGACTACTCGATCAGATCTTTCGTAAACATTACAACAGCTATAATATATAGTATAGAATAGGCAGAATTGAGTAGCTCTAAAGATATAATTAATATCAAACCTGTTAATAGTGAAGCTGAAAATATAAATTAGAAAGATACATGAGAGATGTTTAAACGTTATCAGAGCAGAAGAGGTATGAGCTTTAAAAAAAGCAAAGCTCTGATATTTAGAATTAAGTATATGAATAAACTATACCAACTCATGATATCTGCTTCTAATGAAGACCTAATTTGTACAGAGGTGAAACCTGTATAGCTTGTTACACAACTAAAGAAATATTTAGTCATCTTGCAGAGTATGTAGTCTATCAAAATATTTGGAAACATATAGAAGTGATAATTATAGAGGAGCTGAATCTCAAGATCTTAGAAAGATAGAACATCTCAATATCTAGTAAAAACCTAGCTAAGATCTTTATAGAAATTGAACAAGAAGACAAAATCTAAAGAAGAAAATTGCATCTCTGAGAATTAACCAATAAAAAGCATATCATTGAAGCAAAAGAACTTCTAGAATTATATTCTAAAGCAAACCAAGTCGTAAATTGGTTTATAAACTCTTTTTGGTCAAATTTTTATGAAAGGCTATAGAAGTTTTGTTGTGAAATAATAGTTAACTAGGAAAAAGAAAAAGAAATCAACTAATAGAAAAAAAAAAAGAAAGTAAAGAGACAGAATTCAAGAAGCTCTGCAAACAAAGAAAATGTTATAGATATAAGTGTAGAAAAGGAGAAATTACAAGTAGAAAAAGAAAAAAGGATTCTAAAAAAGTGAAAGTAAAAGTTACAAATTGAATTAAAAAAAGAGAATATGATAAGTGGTTAAAGTTTAAAAATAAATAATTAGGCTTTTTTGATATAGGCTAGGAGTAGTCTTCTTTTGATCAAGACAGGAGTAGTATATGCTAATATGCATCTTGTTTTGAGAAGAAAATTGCTGCTGTAGCAGATCATATTTAAACACCTTAAGGGTAGCTGAGTGAGTTCAGAATTGCAAAAAGAGGGCAGTCTTAAGATTAGAATAGATTTATTTCTTTTTAATTTTTTGTATTTGCTTTATTACATGTGATATAATTCTCTTAATAAAATAAAGGACAAGATTGTCTAAATTATAAAAAATAAAAAAAAAATAAAAAAAGTATTTAACTCAATGAGTCTTGAAATAATAGAAAAAGTACTAAAAAGAATCAAGTTACTAGAATTAACAATAAGATTTCTTCATAGCTTACACAATAAAAAGAAAATTAAAGTAATTACTGAGTATAGACAAACTAATGAATTCAAAGCAGAGGATAGATTAGATTAAAGAGAAGTAGTATCACCTCTAATGTGACATATATTCTATAACCTATTACTATGCTTAATTCATAAAGAAGAAAACTTAGGATATGTTATCAACTCAAATTGGTCTCAAGACCTAAGAACGAATAAAACTCTAGTATCATGCTGACAACAGAGTGTCTTGGTTTATACAGATGATACAATGTAGATAGCTAGATCCAAAGAAGAGATACAAAAAATAATTGATATCTCAACTAAGTTTTACGAGCTTAATGATATTAAAATAAATAGTAAGAAGTTAGAGCTCTTAGTATTAAATTACAAACCCAAAAACAAAAAGCAAGATAATATATCAAAGATCAGACTAGGCAAATTTAAAGAAATAGTGTAAGTAAAAAAAGAAAAAGAAGTAATTAGACATCTTAGAGTCTAGATTTCAGAAAAAGGTAAAAAAGAATGTAACAAACTAATAATTATGAAGAAAGTAACAAGAATATATAAAGCAATATAGTAGAAAAAAGCTTCAGTTAGCTAGTTAGTTTATTTGAATAATAGTGTTTTATTACCAAGTATTGAGTATAGAGTTCAAATCTCATTTCTCTCAAAAAATATGTGTAGATATATATAGAGACCTATTTGGATATTAATTAAAAACAAGATAGGTTTAGCAAAGTCAGCTCTAAATAGCATGTATAGTCATACCAAAATTCTAAGCATGTATATAATTTGGTAAAACCAGTTAGTACACTATATTACAAAGCTAACAATATATATGAACAGATCAGATGAATTAAGAATAACTACTAGACTTAGAATAAATAAAGCATAATTAAAAAGTATATATTTAGATAATATTATTAGTAGTAACGAAAAGCTTGAAGATATTAAGCTCAAGTTTAATTTAGTATTCAGAGTAATAAATAAAGCAAAAAAACTCAAATTTAGCTTTCAACAAAGTAATATATATAAAATTAAACTAGATATAGAAGGTATTAGCTTACTAACTATACTAAAGAGAAAAGAGATGATTAACTACAGAAATAGTAATAATATGAATATCTTTATACTTGAGCAACTAATCAATAATGAAGGGAATACTTTGTTAACATAGCAACAAGTCAAGCATATCAGAAGTTTTAAAAGTAGAAGATGTAAACCAAACTGGTATAAAAATATAGAGAAAAAAGTACTTGAAAATAGTAGTTCAAGGAAGATAAAAGAGAATTATTAAGTAGAAGCACTGAATAGGATAGCAATAAGATGCAAAGATAGAAGAGTCTTTGCAGACAAGAGAAAGAAAGAGTAGATAATCTTTGAGAAGGGAATAAAAGTAGAAAGTAGAAAAGTAATAAAAAAAGAGTTCAAATCATTAATCATAGAGTACTAGCAATTAATAGTTAATAATAATAATAAGGACAATACTACTCTAGAAAAATGTAAAGGCTATGATCTAGGAAAGTATAATAACTAAAACTATAAAATTAGACAGAAATATGAAAGTTGGTATCAAGTACTAAGAAAAGTATATAAAAACAGAGAAGTCTCATATATAAAAATCTTAGTTTTAGCCTATAAAAGAGATAGAGAGTTAGATAGTATAGTAGCTAGTAAAGGTATTAGAGATATAAAAATCTATATTATAGATATAGAGGAGACAGTAATATATAGAGTAGTAAAAGATAAAAAGGTACAAGTAGAACTATGTAGGTTAGCTAGAATCATCAAAAAGAAAAAAAAGTTAGATATATATATAGATAGTTCACTAGTTATAGAGGCAGTAGGAGACAAGAAATTAAAAAGATAGGTATAGAATAGGTTATAGCAGACAATAGTAGTAGCAATTGTAATATAAGTTTTAGTTGTAGGATATTAAACTAGCTCTCTTCAACTCATGCTAAACTAGGTGCAATTTAGGTAGCTTTACTAGTTATACCATATGAAGCAAATATTCGAATCTTTTCTAATAGTAAAATAGCAATTGAAAGAATTTAGAACTTTCAGAGCCTAACAAGTATAAAGAGCAACTTTAAAGCCAAAATCATAGTTTGATTAACCAAATTCTAGACTATTGCAAAACGAAGAAAATTAAACTAGAGCTTATTAAAGTCAAAAAGCATAGCTCAAATATATAGAATAATAAAGTAGATTATTTAGCAAAAGAAGGTCTTATATCTGACTTTATACTTAAGATTCAAGAAGTATCAACAAGTAAATTAAGAGCATTCCCTGTTTAGAAAGGAAAAATAATAGATACTGCACTTAGATTCTTTATTAATTTAACTATAACAACAATAAACAAGAATGCATAAGCAAACTTAAATAGCATCAAACCAGTACTAAATCAGAGAGCAACAGATCTAAGCAATTCAGATTTGAACTAAAACAATACATAGAGTGTATTGAAAAGCTAGTAGAGTAAAAGATGTACAAGCATTAGAAAAAGTAATGCACTAATATTTAGAATCAAATGCCTTAACAAGCTTTTACCTACAAAAGATATATGCTATCAAAAGGACTCTGTATTTTACAAAAGCAAAACTTGCATTACTTGCTTTGTGAAGGTAGAATCATTAGAACACTTAGCAAAATGCTAAATATATCAAGAGATTTGAGAAAAAATAGAAGTATTTATAATAGAGGAGCTTGAGCAACAGCTTAGTTCTAAATAAAAAATTACAATAAAATGCCAAATACTTAATGAAGTTTTTTTAAGTTTAAATACAGAAACTAGACTTCAAAAAAGAAAACTCTATATACAGAAACTCACTAGCAAAAGTTTAGTAGCAGAGGCTAAAGATATTTTAAGCTCAACTTCTAAAATGAATAAAGCTATTTGCTAGTTCACTGAATATTCTGATCAAACTTTTTTGAAAAGCTTTGGAAATTTTACTATGAGGTGATATTAGAGTGGAAGAAGAGAAATAGTATCGACAACAAGAAAAAGAAGAAATTAAATACAACTCCTAAACCAAAATGAGGAAGAAGTAAGAAAATAAAGAAAATCAAGCTCTAATAGAAAAAGAGATAAAAAAATTAGAACAAGATAAAGAAATGAGAATTCAAAAAGAAGCTAAAAGTAAAGTTGAAAGATAGATCGAAAGAGGAATTAAGAATAGTTAGCTAAGTTTCAAAAACAATTAAGCAATTTTGATACAAGCACATAGCAGCCTTCTGTAGATCTTTAGAGTAGACTCTGTTTAGATATTCTACTCTTTTAGGAAGAAATTTTGTTATTGCAGCAGATCATATCTGAGCACTTTAAGTAGCTGAATGAGTTTGGATTTAAGTTAAGAAAGCAGTTGTATAGCTAGTTTTATATAGTTTATATATATATATATATATATATTTTTTTTTAATTAAAGGTAGCTTACTATGTTGAGTGGATTTTATTAGTTTAATATATGAGGTTGTCTGTTGACAATCTCTTACAGTTTGTAATTACATGAAGAGTGTACAACCTGCTATATATACAACTTTAGTTATTGTCTAATTTAAGTAGTCCACCATACAGATAGATCACCTGTTTGGTTCTACACAAGCTGCTATACCCGTAACCCGCTTGTGAGTTACCTATTTAAACACTCTGTTCACCTAACCAATACCGGAATCAACTAATGTTACTGTAATACCTAACTACTTAAGCTAGCTAGCTCGTTGCAGATCCATTTATTTAACTCAGCTTAGGTCCTCTCAGGATGTGTACTACTCAACATATTGTAGTACACAGAGCTCCAGTTAACCTTGTAAGCAATCCTACTAGAGCGGTCTGTGTCTATTTCATGAATTCACCTAGCTTAGACCCTTGCAGATATTCGTACAACCCCAGTTCCTACTATGGCTCTCCACCAGTTTTCTGTGTCTATCTTCTCGGATGTTTTACAAGGCAGATCCTCCCAATCTAGTTAGCTGCCAAGCTAGGTTGGTGTTACCGATTCTCTCTGTAGAATGGATTTATGCATACCCAACTCAATTGGCATCTTTTGACGATAGTTTTCTTTCTGGATCAAGTGTTAGCCAGTGTGACTATTGAAAGCCGTACTACTTCACTAACTCAGGATTTCTACAATACAGATCCCCTGCTCATAGATCCTATCAAGATTTATTCATGTAACGTTATGCTCTCTGAACATTCCATCATACTTCCAATATCTGAATGATATTAGTGCAATGTGATTTACAGGGTTACAATCCCAGAAACAAACAGAGTTTACTGTAAGTTGGATACAAAGGTTTGGGTAATTATTCAAATTCGTCGACAGTGGAATTTGAACCCCAAACCTCTTACCTGGTAGTCTGGCAACCTAACCACTACACTAAGATCGCCAGACCTGCAAAGAAGTTTATTAAAGAAATCAAGAAAACATATAATATTATATACTCAATTAATCTTAAGATTATGACTGCTAATCCTACTGACAAGCCCTGGCTTCCTGACTCTCTAGATGAGATCTCTCAATTCAATATTACTACTCCAATTACATCACTAAAATTACTAACAGATACTGCACAGCTGTTAAGAGAAGAATTCTACTTTGTAAGAATACTAGAGCATTGGATTGATATAAAAAAACAAACAAAAGGAGATTTACAGTCTAAAGAAAATATATATACTGTTGAGATCAATTTACCTAATCTTCCAGAAACTGCCGCACAAGTTTTAGCTGATTTACAAACAGCTAACGAAGATATAATAATTCCAGAACTACCTATTACACAAAATGAAAAAGTTACAGAAACAATTAACTTTTTATATCAACATTACAACTTCAAATCGATCCCTGACTACTTGCTTCAATTACCACCTCTACCCAAGCCATCCTGGAAAATCTTTTAATCTGACTTATGACTAAACAAAACAAAAACAAGAATAAGTCACATTATCAAACATAAATTACAGACAATCAAGCAAAAAATCTAATTATATATATACCATATCCGTTAAAAAACAACAACAAATTAATTATAATTGCTACACATAATATCCAAGGAATGAATAATATTACCAAATTTCAACAATGGATACAATTTTGTCAAGAAAGTCAAATCGACATTATTAGTATTATAGAAACCAAATTAACAAACTCAGATCATCAAAATTACAAATTTCTTAATCAATACTACAAACTTTTCTTTGCAAATATAACTATGCAAAGTAAGAAAAAACAAGAGTCAAATATAGGATCTGCTATAGCTATTAGCAACCTACTATGTCTGTATATACATAACATCCAAACATATAAAAGTTACAGAATAGCAATAGACTTATTCTTCTCTAGAAATCAATGCTATAGAATTATATCGATATATAATCTATACAATAATACTACAGCAAGAAACTCAATCATGCAAAAAGTGATTCAATAGATCCAAAATGTTAACTCATCTAAAATAGAAAATATAGTACTTAGTGATTTCAACTGTACTCTAAAACAAAATATTAGATCTAATATACTTAAAACCATACAGGCTCTAGAGCTAACTAGCATTTTTAAATATTACGACATAAATAAGCCAACCTGGGCAAGAGCTACAAATTTATTACAAATAGATGATATATGGATTCTAAATCATCTAACTAATTGCTTCCTAGCTCCAATAATTACAAATGCAGAATATATCACTCACAGTAACCACAAAATAATATCAGTTGAATGGCTTATTTACCTATTTAATAGGATCAAATGAAGAAGAAATCCTTGCAAGAGATGAATTTACAAATACGATGAAATGGATACAGACAAATAGCAAGAATTCTCCTCAAATATTGATAAAAAGCTTACTCCTGAAATACATAAAGTGCAAAATATACATGATCTTAACAAATTATAGCACAGATTTAGTAACGCAATAAGTCAATCAGCTAAAAATAATATTTTTAGAACCAAAACAGCTCCTAAATCCTTTCATGGTCATAATACCAAAGCAACCCAACTATACAAAGGGCTTAAAAACATCAACAAACTGCTATATAACCTAAAACACGATCCTAACCAAAGAAATCATTTAGACAAATATAATCAAATAATTGAATATATTAACTCACTTACTTACCTAAGAATAAAAGGAATTACTGAAGAGGATACAATACTTAACAAACTAGCAGAAACAATTAAGTTGATAAAGATACATCAAAAGACACTTCATACTACCAGAGAAGCTAAAAATCTCCAGACTGCAAGAGATAATATTCATAACAACATTCAATGTAGATACGACAACTTCAATAGCAACACAATTAAGATGATAGATAGTATTATTAACAGATATATACAACTAGTTGATTTTAACCAAATTGTCTTTCCAGACTCAATCATCACAGATGAGAATAAAATTAAAACAGCAGTAAAAACTATTTCAACAACTAAACCAAGTCTAATACAGCATACTCACCTCTTTGGCAATCATAGCAACATAAGTACAAACCTAAAGAGAATATATTATCTTCATGATATGATAGTATTACAGAACCAATTAGCATAAAGGAACTTAAACAAGTTTTCTTACAGATACCCAAGTATAAAGTAACAGGTCCAACTCTAATCGCAAACGAAATGCTAACACATCTATCAGACAAAAGCTTAAGCCTATTACTAGAAATCATCAACTCAAGCCTATCACTAGAAGAAATTCCTGCTCAGTAGAAATAAAGTCTAGTATATCCAATATCTAAAAAGGCCAAATATACAGAACAATTATACCATACTCATCCTATTACATTAATTGAACATACTAGAAAAACCCTAACAAAAATCATTACCAACAGACTTAGCAAAGTCTTTACTAAATATCTAATACTTGATCCACATAACTACATTGCCATTCAAGGAACCTCAACCACAATTCTAATTACTTCCTTTGCACATATTATAGAAAACGCTCAAGTTAATAATAGAGAATTGTGAGCACTTTCACAAGATATGAGTAAGACTTACGATACAATATATATACTAATACTAAAGTTAGCACTACTCAGAATCAAAGTTCTTATCAAAATCGTTAATATAATCATAAATATTTTTACTGATCGAACCAACAAAGTTATATTAAATAACTCCTTCACTAAACTATATTCAGTACAAGATGGAATAGATCAAGGAGAGACTATAGCTCCTACCTTATAGCGAATTTACTATGATCCTCTACTGTCTAAAGTTACAGCTAAACATCAAGGATACAGAATTCTTAGCACTATAAAGAATAATACCAACATAATTAATACAAAAAATATAACAAATATAGCTGTATTGATGCATATAGATGATACATTATGGCTAGCAAACTCAAAACAAGAGCTCATCAATATCATAAAAACTGCTCAATCATTCTTTAATTTTGCAAATATAATGATAAACCCTAGCAAATCAGTACTAGCTACGACAAGTAAAGAAACTAATAGCTTTATTGAATTTAATAATATTAGAATTCCAGCAATTCAAAAAACTGATACATTTAGATTTCTGGAATGTTGGTTCATGATGAACAAAAAACATATACCTTGTCACCAAATTATTATCAAAGAAATTACAGATGCACTTGGCTATATCAAAAAAGCAAAAATAACAAAAAAACAGGCAATATATGTTATAAATTCAGTAATCCTTGCTAGATTTAGCTACAGAATTCAAAATATATTCATATCGAATTCAATATGCCAGACAATAACAAACAGATATACATCAATTGTCAAACAGAAAGCTGGTCTTGCTAAATCTGTTCCTAACTCAATCTTGTGGTATTATCTTACATACAATCTAAAGACGATGAATGATATACAAACACAACAACTCTTTGCTAATTGGTGTTATTTGTTAAATCACAGAAGTTTCAATTATCTCCCTATCTATAGTCGAATAGTACAACTTCAAAATACTGCTACAACTAATGAATCTATACTTAGCCAAGCTCCATTAGTATTTTCAATACCAGAAATATATACTTTAACAGCACAGTTGATTCTTCTGTTTAATGAGTTTAAATTAAGTATAACAACTCTGTTCTGTCTTAACAAACATCTAATATTACTTTTAGGTCATAGTATTAATTATATACTATATCAATTACCTAATACTTCTAAACTCAAAGTTAAACTTAACAACGCTAAGATCTGGTTTACTGAGCAACTCTATAATAGTAATTTACTAACCTTGCTAAAGTGACAACACCTTCCACAAACTACACAAAAAATACCTAGAGAACAGAAACCAAAATGGTTTACAGATATGATATTGGCTACTCAACAATATTACATAAACAATTCACACAAGCTTCAACAATTCAATCATTTTATACTGAAACAACCTATATCAAAGAAATCATAGGTTATCTGCATTGAAAATACAAATATATTAATAGGGAAAGTCACAGGTATTGTTAACACATCCCAAATAAGAATATGACACTATATTCTAAATCAAGCATCAAACTATGTTATAAAATGCAGAGGATGTAAAGACTCAGAGAGTAATATACATTGTACAAAAAGTCTCAACAAAACACAGTACTACGAAATACAAATTAGTAGTCACAACAAAATCTATACTAATTTAGCTAATATTATTAACGACGTAACAACACTGAAAATAAGTTCAGAGATAGTACTAATTCAAATACAAGATATAGTACCTATATCTACAAAATATCATAGTATTTAAACTCTTCACACTATAGCATACAATACCCAGTCCAAAATATTAGTAACGAATCTCAATACTAGACTAAGATATAATAGTCAGCTAAACGTAGAAATCAACTATAGAAAAAATATACTAAATGAAAACCAGAACTCCTATAGTACCTAGAATATAACAAACATTAAGGAAGCATATAATATCAAAACACAATATTGGCTATTAAAAATCATAGCCTTCTAGCTGCAATTCTGCTCATATTGCTCATTGCAAAAATCTTATGTATAATTAGTATAGCAACCAACAACAAATCACTTATACGAACATATCAACAACTTCAACTAACATCGATCAATA
>CAJVPM010000820.1:0-14626 GCA_910592325.1 Scutellospora calospora
TCCCGCAGTAATTATCAGCCAATCAGATTGCACGATTATTGTAAAAAGGCCAGAACTTCATTATCTCGGGATCCAGTGATTGGATTTTAATAATTCTTGGCTCATTAGATCCGTCTCAGTGAGCTGATTCCAATGGTATGTGTATCATCCAATTCGGACTGGTGGATCGAAAGATATTAAGGAATTTGTATTTTTCCTTAATATTTCATAGGTCAATAGTATTATTGATCCATTCTAGTAGTTTGTGATAAGTTGCTATAAGTAAGGCCTTGTTATTGCTTGGAAGATATACTAAAATAATTCTGAAGTAATTCTTATTAGATAAAAAGAGATTAATTGTGAGTGCAGTACCTGAAAAGGTTTAGATATTATGTACATAGGGTTAGAGAAATTTTTTAATAGCTATTGCAGTACTCATACTAGCTTCTTATTTTTGTACTTTTTCTGTGATAGTGTTAGAGGTAAATAGTTGGTAATAAGAGTTATTTAGTGTTTGCTTAATGAAGTATGATTGTACAAGTTTAGTTTTTGTAATGCTAATTATATCTAAATTATTTGTGTTATAAAATTCTATTTATTGTTCGAATTTAATTTTGTTATTTATTCTTTGTATATTATGTGGAGGTCTCATAGCAAAAGGTAGCTTTGAGATGTTTTAAAATTTAATCTTTAAATAAATATATCTTAAGTTCTAGAAATTGGAAACAAATAATTTTTATATTATTTAATTTCTTTCATTGAGAGGAATTAAATAATATAAAAATTATTTGTTTCCAATTTCTAGATCTTAAGATATATTTATTTAAAGATCAAGTTTTAAAATATCCCAAAGCTACCTTTTGCTATAGAGCCCTCTATGTATTGCTATTACAAGTAAATTTTGATATTTTTTGTAATATTCCTAGGAAATCTAGTACTTATGTTTTTGGTTAAAAATCTTCTAAGAAGGTTCTGGAAGTAAAAGAAGTTTGAGTAGTATATTAGGAATATTGTTGAAGGTGAAGTAATGATGAAGAAGGTCAAGTGATGAATTGACTTTTGTTTGTTTAGTTATTGGTAATAGATTAGTTGTATTATCTATTTCTTTTGACGTGAGGTAGTCTACTATCTTCTGAGTTGTTTCTAGTAGTGTAAGCTAAGTAGTCTTTGCCTCTTTATTTGTTGTTTCTATATTTTTGTTGATATCTATTTAGGTAGATAGTAATTTGATGAAATAGTAGTATTGTCTGAGTATTCATACTGTCTCTACTAACTGCTTGTGAGAAGTAATAGGTAGCATTAAGTTAAAGTCTTCAATTTGTTCAGAGCTGTTTAGAAGCTAGAGTTTGTTTGTTAAATTTGCTATTATTATATGATAGGGTAAAACCTGAACTAAGTTAGGATTTTATTGATACAGATCATATCTAATATAGTACTTTTCTAACTCTAACTCTAATAAAAGTAAAGATCTGCATCAAATGTATCAAAAAAGTAACCTAAACAACTCAGATTTCACCCTGTTATGTTATTATAGGTTATATACAAAATAGTAATAGCAAACAATACAAACAAAATTATTGTAAATCAAATACAAAGATCAAAGGAGCTACACATATAAAAGTTAGCAAGGCAAAGAGAATCTACTCAAATATAAAAGAAATATTCTCATTCCTAAAAATGAACAAGAAATCATTTCAAAACAAGTACTCTAAAACTAACTCTTAAACAAATATATTATACTCAAACAAGAAACTACGAGACCTTGAAATGATTACCAAAATAGTCGAAAAAACTACTAGCTAAAATATATTAACTAATATATACTTGCAAACAAGCCAGAAGAAGCAGATTACTACAACAATTGCTACAAAATCAGTAGAAAATGAGGAAACAAAATCAGATGATCTTATCATACAGTGGAATATACCAGACCTAAATCTCTAGTTTACAACTAAAACTAGTACTTGGCCTAGTAAAAATCATATACTACTTATATCAATAGCAACTATCCTACTCACAGTATCTACAGACTGCAAACTAACTCTTATAGTAGTATCTCAACAAATACACAATTCTTAGGAAACATTAATTAGTAATAAATATAATACAAAATACAAAATAGGTAAACAAAAAGACTAGCTACTATGGCTACTAATATATATACTCTTTTACAAAAAACAACTAGAAATTATTATAGAAACCTCTACTACAGCCTCTATAAAAACCTGAAGCTTACCTACAGAAGTAATACTTAATTTTGACTAGACTAGATATAATACTTACTATCTTAAATAGCAAAACAATATTGTCATACATCAATCTAAATACTTTATTAGATACCTAAACAATATTACTCATCTAGCAAAGTGACATATACAAAATAGAACACAACCTTAGGATCCATACAGAGAAGATATTGACTAGAAAGCAGTATTTGAAAATATCAACTATAACTACTTACCAACAAGTAAAAATACTAACTCAAAATATTTTATGATGAAAGTATTCAAAATAAAGCTACTACTAGATGAATTACTAGTCACAACAAATCTCAACAAAAAGAACCTGCAAAAATACAAATTACTCTTCTGTACAAAATGCTATAGTGAACCAAAAAATAACTGGTATTGGATAATATGCCTAAAAAATACTACTTTACTAAAATATAATATAAACAAATATACTAGAACTTTACTCAAAAACAATACACAACCAGAAACTATATGAGAGATACAAGATATCATACTCAACAATATTCCTTATAGCACACAAACTCTAAACCTAAACTCAATTAAAACAATACATAAATTTATTCCTAAGATACTGTCACAGAAATTTATACTAAGCAATAGCTCTTTCCTAGTACTAAAGGCTAGAGGTTAGAACCGGTTTTAATAATTTGGGTTTATCATATGAATTTTGTGATATTTTAGAATTTATTAAAATTTAATTGGATAAATTTCTAAAATATCACAAAATTCACATGATAAACTCGAATTATTAAAACCAGTTCCAACCTCTACTAAAGGCGAGCAAACTTATCTATAAAATACAAAAAGAACTATATCACAAGATCTGAAAACAGAGATGCCAGAAATAGCATACCCCTACTACTGAGATCAATATAGACTACTAAGTACAAAAATACTTACTATACAAGAAATGAATATAACAAATACCACAAACAAATATCCTAGACAACAACAGATAAAAAACAAACTAACAAACTAGTTAAAATTATTCATTACTTCAAACATATCTTCTGATATACTCATATATATAATAAACTAGTTGAGGTTTCAGTCTCTTCTGGTAAAGAGCTCAGGCCAGTAGTAAACTAGCTCTAGCTTTTAGTTTAAAGTAAATAGACAATATATAACCTTGTAGTAAAATGTAATATAATCAATTCATTATCTAATAAAAACTGAAACAAGACCTTCCTCTTTTTAAAAAAAAAAAAAAATATAATAAGACAAAAAAGATAATACTAACAAAACAAATATTAGTTACTACTATTTTATAAAATTATAAAATTATTTAATTTTTATTTTTTTTTATTTTTTAACAAGCTATCTACAGATTTTTATTAAGTATTATTTTCAAGTTATATTTGTTAGTAAGAGTACAATTAGCTATATATACAACTTTAATTATTATCTATTTAAAGGTTTTGCTATATAGATTACCTACTGATTACTATATCTAGTATTTGCTTATAGATACTCTATTTAAACTCTTTAGTATCACTATAAAACTCTATATTTAACCTAATATTTATAATCTACACTAATCTTAAACTACCTCTTTTTGAGAACTATTCAAACCAACTTGTATTTCAAATTGTCTTTATAGAACTGAGCTCTATTACAATATACCCTAATAGTCCTATTTTGATAAAAACTTGTAGATAACTCTAACTATGCTATAATATATTCTAATTAAGCTAGTATATATCTTTATTAGTATTTGTACAAATTCAGTTTTTGCTATAGCTCTTTACCAGATTAGTCTTCTATGTTCTTTTAAATATTTTACAAGATAGATTTTCTTAAATCTAGTTAGATTTGATAATGTTTTGATTATATAGTTTATACTATGTTCTGTTTTTTGTATTATATATAGCTAGTTAGATTGTTTGTTGGCTAGAGTGCATTATAGATTGTGTAGTAACAGAATTTGTTTAGCAGTCATTATGTAGTTTTCTGCTAGTATAAAAGTATATAGATTTTTAGTTAGTATAGATTCATTAGAAACTGCAATATCTTAGAGTTAATGTATTCAATATTTGAATATATTGCTATATTCATTTTGTGAATTTATCAAGTTATATAAGAGTGAGATATTTTGCTATACCTAGATATCTTCTATTTTTCTAAGGCTATAAATTTTGTAACAGAAGAGTGTAGAACTAGGAACTGATGATACAAGGCCAGTTTTGTGTTTAGTGATACTAGTATATTTGTTTATGATCTTGTTCATTATAGACTTGTTTAGTACTGTATTTAGTAGTTTATAAGAAAGTCAAGTTAAGATAACCATATTGATTATATAGATTACTTGCTTTTCTGTTATCTTTGATATTTTTAGCTTCTGAAATGTATCTTCTGCTTCCTGTATGATTATATCATATACAGATTTGTATTTTTTCCCTAATATAAACTAACAGCCTAAAAATCTAAATGCTTGTTTTAATGAGATTGCTTCAATCTGAGTATTGTTAAAGATAATTGATAATAATTGCTCTGGTGAAGTAGTTGCTAAAATTAACTTTGTAGAATTAACTTTAATATTTGTGAGCTTAAAGAATAAGGTTGCAGTTTTGAGGATCTCTACTAACTCCTGTTTGCTGTTTGCTTGCTATAGTATATCATTAATATATGCTAGGACTTGTATGTTTTTTGTATATGTTGATTCAGTTTAGTAGTTTGTGTTAAGTATAGTATACCTAGTATATAGCCTAGTTACTCTTATAAGTAGTGAATTATAGTATATCCTCTATAAGAAAGAAGTGATTATCTTTTCTTAGTTGATACTATCATAAACTTGGTAAGGTTTAGTATTGCCAAAGTTTGTAATTACTGAGTTTGAGCAATGAGAGAAGATATTAGAAATAAGGCTAGCTATAGGAGAAAATACTTTGATTCTGAGAAATACTTGTTTGAGTAATAGTATATAAACAGTATTATAAGCCTTGCTTATATCTTATGCTAGTATCTAGACTTCTTTGTTTTGTACTTGTATATTTTCTATGATATAAGAGAGAAGTATGATAGGTATAGACATTGAGTTTTCTGATAAGGCAACAAAATTTGAATTATTTAAGATTGAATACTGAGAACAAATATTACTTAGTCTGATAGTGATTATCTTTATAAAGATCTTTTATGTATATTCGATTAAAGAGATTAGATAAGTGTAGTTTAACTATTCAGTAAAAGTTAGCTTTTTTGAGATAAAGTATATTAGGTTCTGTTTCTAAGCACTTGAAATTTCTTGTAGTTTGAGGCATGTATTGAATATGTTTAGAATATATTCTAGTATATGATTATTTAGATACTTTAATATTTCATTAGAAATTAGCTATAGGCTTGTTGCTTTCTTTGTAGGAGCTAGTGTTATACTATTTTTAAGCTCTGCGAGTATTATATTCTGTAGTATACTATTATACTATTCTGATAAAATATTATCTTTTGGTTTGTACTAATTTTTTCAACTTGTCCAAGATTATATATCATATTGGTTTAGTTAAATCCAATTTTTGTAATACTTTAAATATGTTCCTGTATTAGATATAGCTCAGTAATAATTTCATCTAAAGTTAAAATATTTTAGAATTGTATATAGTCTGTATGTCTTTGCAGAATACTATCTATTATCTTTGTAATACTAGTTTTAAAGTTGTTATATCTATTTTGTATCTTGTCTTAGATTTTTTTTCTAATTGCTATATTATTTTTAATATGTCATGCTAAATATATAGCTTTTCTATATGTCTCTAGATTTTGTACTATTTTTATAGTATTAGTTTTGAGTTCATCATTACTGACTGCAGTAATATCTATATTAGCTAACTCATTTATTTGCATGATACTTTTATTAACTTCCTCAGTTTGTAGAATGTTGTTGCTATCTTTTATTCTTCTAAATATTTGTTGATTATGCTTAGGACCTTATGGAGTTTAGATGTGATTAGTATATGAGCATTAAATAATTATGATATTTTAAGTATATACAGAATATATTTTTTAGCTATCTGTAATATTATATTGCTTAGCTTTTGCTATACTTTGTTAAGTTATATAATGCTAGTTATTTTTTTGAGAATCTCTTTGTTTTTAGTAGTTCTCTTTAAAATATCATATATGAAGTCTTGCTATTTGTCTAGATTTATTTCTTCATATTTGAATATAAGTCTTTTGTTAGATACCCTTCTAGCTTTACTCTTATTGAAAGGGTTAATACAATATTCAATAGTTATGACTTTGTGATTACAATCTGTTACTTCTTGTGCTTCAAGAATTATTAGTACTAAGAAGGTATAAAGAATATTTTGAGATATTAGTATATTATCTATTTGGCTTTCAAGTTATGATCTCGTCTATATAGGTGTTGACACTTTTGTATACTTTGGAGACCAGTTTTTTGAAGCTTGTATAGAAGCTTAGTAGTAGTATCTTTCCTTTCTAGATTGAGTTAATATCTTCTAGAATAATTAGTTGTAAGTTATGTTTGTTTGTATTATTATATTGCTTCTACTTCTTTAGAGAGAACAACTAACTAGAGAGACTAATAATAGTGAATACTTTGGTGTAATATTCTTGTTACTGTATTTTGTCAAAGTCTTTAGAGCATTTTTACAAAACTTAACAAAGAAGATTTAGGGTAATTTACAATTATGAAAGAGGCAACAATTAAAGATATATGAAAATATCAATAAATGTTTATTTCAAAGTATCAGAAAGGTACTTTTATTGTGAAAGAGTATAAAGACTCGATAATGAAATCAAGGTCCACATGTGCTGTTTTTATACTTTACAAAATATTAGAAACGTAACAGGCTATATATATTACAAGAGCTATATATACTATAACTATCACTAATAAAATATGTAATATAACTAATACATGTATGAAATATATAATAAATATGATATGTAATATATGATAAATAATATAAGTGTCTTAAAAACTATAGGTAATAGATATAGTACATGTAATGAATCTCCCGCAGTAATCATCAGCTAATCAGATTGCATGATTATTATAAAAAGGCCGGAACTTCATAATCTTGGGATCCAGTAATTGGATTTTAATAATTCTTAGCTCATTAGATCCGCCTCAGTAAGCTGATTCCAATGGTATATATTTCATCCAAATTGGACTGGTGGATCAAAAGTTATTAAGGATTTCGTGTTTTCTCTTAATGTTTTATAGGTCAACAATGTTTTATTGATATAAGTCTAATGCTAAAGTATTTTTTTTACCTACTAAGATATTTATAAACAAGCTACTATTTATGCTAAAGCTAATTCTAATTTATGAATATATCTTTTTACTCAAATTTTTATTTTATAAATCAAAAAAAATAGATAGAAGCAAAGTTACTTTGAATTGAAAATTTGCTATTATATATAAAATTATTTACAAAGATTAAACAAGTAAATTTATTTAAGAGACTATTAAAATAGTTTTTTGAATATTTTTTTTATGAACTTTAGATCAAAATTTTTTTGTTGTTAAAAGTATAGTAATAACAACTTGTAATTCAAACTACTATCTAAAATTTTTATAATCAGAAGATTATTTTAAAATTGTACTTATGTAAGTAACTACTATATATATTGTTATAAATTATATATTAAATAAATAGTAAATAAAAATTTTGTTTATTAGAAAACTACAGATAATAGTATTATTCAATAGTAACTATTTTGAAGTATATCTCAAATATTAGCAAAATCCTTATATTATTACATATAGTTCAAAATTTAAAATTACTAAAAAAAATTTTTGCTAATACTTTTAAAATTGAAAATCAAATATTATTTAAAACAGGAACAAACAGATAAATAATATATATATAATTTTTTAATCTTGATATATTATAGTATTTTTAATATTTTTTTAGATATCTATATTAATATACAGAAAATACTACAATATTAAAGTAAATTAATTAGTATTTACTTTTAATTCTTAGAATTAATATTACTGAAATTAATATTTTAATAAAAGAATATATCTTTAAGACAAAGTTCTACTTGTAAAAATTAATTTTTTATTAAATCAAGTTATAATACAAAGGTTTGTCTTAATAAATTTTTTAATTTAATTTTTTAATATATTATTTAATATATATTTTTAAATTTACTTTTAAAATTTAGATATCATTTTATAGGAGTTTTTATTACAAATAATAATCATAATATTGTAAATATTTTGTTTAAAAATATAAAGAATATAGGCTAGTACTAATATAATAGATTAGAAAAAATCTATTGTATAAGTGCAAAATATATAAAAAATATACCTTTATGATTAAGATATAGTTATGTTATAGATTATATAATCTATATAAAAATTTAGTTAATATAGCTAATAAAAATAGTATATATATTAATTAATTTTAAGTAATATATTTAAAGTTTAATTTTTTTTTTAACTTAAACAATCTTGTCTTTCATTTTATTAAGAGAATTACTTAACTAGTAATAAGACAAATACAAAAAATTAAAACTATTTTAATCTTAAGACTACCTTCTTTTTGCAATTCTAAACTCACTCAGCTACCTACATAGTGCCTAAATATGATCTGCTATAGTAGCAATTTTTCTCTTAAAACAAGATACCTACTAGCATATGCTACTTCTGTCTTGATCAAAAGAAGGCTATTTCTAGTCTATATTAAAAAAGCCTAGTTATTTGTTTTTAAACTTTAGCTATTTATCATATTCTCCTTTTCTAATCCAATTAGTAACTTTGTCTTTTACTTTTTCTAAGATCCTATTCATTTTATCTACTCATAATTTCTCTTTTTTTTCACAAATATCTATAGCATTTTTCTTGTATTCTAAGCTTCTAAGATTTTGTCTTTTTATTTTTTTTTTCTCCTATTAGTTGATTTCTTTTTTCTTTTTCTAGTTGATTATTATTTTGCAGTAGAACTTCTATAGCTTTTTATAGAAGTTTAACTAAAAGAAATCTATGAACTAGTTAACTACCTGATTTGCTTTAGACCTTAACTTTAAAAGTTCTTTTGCTTCTATAATATACTTTTTGCTAGTCAATCTACAAAAATATAATTTTCTTCTTTGGATTTTATTTTTAAATATTTTGATAAATTATATACTCTGCGAGATGATTAAATATTTCTTTAGTAATACAATAAGCTATACAGGTTTTATCTCTGTAAAGATCAGATCTTTATTGATAATAGATATTATAAGTTAGTAGTAGCTTATTTAGATATTTTATTCTAAAAATCAGAGCTTTGCTTTTTTTAAGGCTAGTACCTCTTTTGCTTTGATAACATTTAAACACTTTTTATATGCTTTTCTAATTTATATCTTTAGCTTCACAGTTACTAGATCTAGAATTAATTATATCTTTAGAGCTACTTAGTTTTGTCTATTCTGTTCTATATATTACTGCTATTATAATATTTATAAAAGATTTAATTGAGCAGTCTATGAGCTTGTCTTTCTATTTTAGTAGAACTCTTAGATTTTTAGTATTTATATCATTTACTTAAATAAATTTACTTGAGTTTAAACTATCTTTTGCTAAGGTATCAGCTTTGTCATTCCATTAATTGTCACTATGTCTTTTGACTTGTGAAGTTAAGGCTAATACCTTTTGCATTGCAATAGTTCTAAATTTGATATATTAAGCTGCAGTTTTTAGTTTTAAAGATCTCTCAAATATTCCAAACTGATTTTTCTTTTTGAAGTCTTTTTATTATTGTTTTGCTATCTGAAAAAATATTTAATTTTAAGTTACAGAGAGCTACTAGAGCTGCTGTTCAGATTGCACTAAGTTCAGCTTGAGTTGAAGAAGACTAGTTCACTAGGCTACTACTAAAGCTAATACAATTTATACTACCTGCTTCTTTATAAGCTACTATCTAATTTATTCCTATTTTATTACTTTCTATACTATCTATTTCTTTATTTACAAGTAACTTATTTGTATATATATCCAATTCTTCTCTACCTTAGAGTTTTCTTGTAATATCAATAAGCTCTGCTTGAATATTACTTTCCTTAATTACTATTTGTATTATTGCTTCTTCTAAGTTTAATATCTTTACCTGGATATCTACTTGTATACTAGCCAAATCTGTTATACTAGATATCATATACTCTAAGTAAGCTAATAGAAAAGATTTTAGCTCTGCAACCTGTTCTTCTTTTCTAATTACTTTTTTCAGAGTTTGATGCTATTTGCTTGTACTCTTCAAAATAAGACACTCAGTATTATTTCTATTTCTTAAGCATCAGCCTTCATAGTGAATAAGTCTTGTTTTCAGAGAATTATTCTCCTTAACTACTTTTTAGTAAGCTAATACTGTACAAACTTTTATCTTCTTTGTTATTTTACCTACTATCACTCTATTGTTTTCTTTAAATAAAATCTATTCTTTCTTTCTTCTTTCTATGCTTATTTTCTTTTTTTCTATTTTAAGTGCTACTTAATTCATATTCTGAGTTTGCAAGGAGTCTAGTACTTTCCTTAATTCTGTGTCTTGAATAATCTTCTCCTCTAGCTTTTTAAACTAGTTTGGTTTTCACTCTTTTATCTTATCTTTTTTTAGAAATTTGATCTGCTACTACTTGAATAGTTACTTGTTTCCTTTTTCTAAGAGCTAGTTTATAGAAAACAAATTAAAATTTTTGCTTTCTATAAACTCTTTATATATTTTGCCTTCTAGCAAGTCTCCTATTTTAGAACTCTTTACTTCTAAGTTGCTTGTATTTCTGAGTGTCTCTTGAAATCTAAATCTAGTTTTTTTATATTACTAATAATATTATATAACAGGTTATTTTTTTTTTAATTTCAACCTGTGAGTTGAGATGAGGTCTTATCTCTATCTTTATTGAGTAAAATATAGTTAAGAGTTTACATAAAACTACTTGGTAATAAATTACATACAAGAATTGAAGCTCAGATGATAATAATGTAACTAAAAGACTAAAGTTAAACTAAAGCTAAAGCTATATTAGAATTATCTGTGACCTAAACCTATTAGAGTAGTCAAGACTCATCTAGACTTGATTAAAGAGAATAGAATTAGTAGAGAAGCCATATTTGATCTAGTGTATTGGCTAGATTAAAAGTTTTTGTATAGCAAGTTTAGTTGGTGATATATTGTTGTGTTGAGGAGAGGACTATATGAGTTATGTAGTTGTAGTGAAGTGTATGATAGTTGTTAGTTATTTCTTCTGTTTTGTTGGAAGTTTGAATGTAGTATATGTATATTATGTTAATGCTTCTAGTTAGCATATTCAAAGCAGTATGGTAATCATAGTTGTTCATAAATTTTTGAATTAAGTTTAAAGAACAACTTAATAGTTATCTGTATAGCTATGTAGAGTGAATTAGTATAGAGTAAGATCAATTGGATGAGAGTATGTAGGAGAAGTCTTTTAAGTAAGATATGTAAATTGATAGTATTAAATGGATTTGTAGATAGTTGAAGTGAAGAGTAGTAAGTGATTAGATTTTGTAATATTTGGAACTATACTTAGGTAATTTCCAAATTTGCAGAGTTGAAAGTTTCAGTTACTGATTGTAGAATAATTTCTTGTAGTATATTAGTATTATAGTTTGTAATCTAGTGAAGTTCTGAGTCTGTTTGGTTGCATTTAAAGTATTTGTTATCTGGTATATAGTTTGGATAATACTTATGAAGATGTGATAGTATTAGTAATTCATTATAGAAAAGTTTAATACAGAAGGTTTTAAGTTTGCTAAGTTTGAAGTTAGTGAATTTGTGTAAATGTTTGTTGTTATTGTTAAGGTATAATCAAGTAGAGTTCCAATTAATTTGGCCATATAAGTAGGCCCATGTTTGATTATAGTTTTAGGATAACCACATTGCAATAGTATATATATTGCATATTGTTTTAATTAGCTTATATATAGATTGTTCTATAAAGAAGTTTTCTCAAATAATGTGAAAATTAGGGTTATATAAATTAGTATATTTGAATTCAAAAAATGGTAGTGTTTGATGATTTTGTGCAAATGTATTAGCTATATTATTTAGATCATTATCACTGTGAGCTAATATTTTGTGAAGTATAATAGTGAGTTTGTAGGATTTGATAAGATTAAGTAGAGTATGCCAGATAGGCTAGTTGTTGTAAGAATAATAGTGTGAGAGGTTTGTTATTGTTTGAGTAAGTTTTTGATATTTGTTTATTACAGATTATGAGTCTGTATAGATATCAATTTTGCAATAGCGAGAAGCTATACTAATTGCTAATAGTATTGCAAGTAATTCTGTTTTATAAGATAATGGCCAGTGTTGGACTTGTGTAGCAAAAGAATTTGTTACAGAATTGTTTTCAACTTGTACTCATCTAATGCCCATAGAGCAGTAGTTAGTCATCAAGTTGCAAACTGATCTATCTGTATAAAAAATTAGATTTGTAAGATTGGAGTTAGATATTGCAATATTATTTAGGTAAAGAGATGAATTGTTTGAATTAAATATTTCTAGAACATGATTATTGTAAATAATTATGTTTGGAGTAGGAGGTATATAAATTAGATGTCTATTTGCAGTTGCATAAATAAGATCCAGATAGTTAGCATTAAATTTAAACTATTTTGTTTAGTTGTTAGAAATTTTTTTCTCCAAAATCTTGTAGATAGAGTAGCTGAAATATCAAAAATGCATTGATTTTTAATTCTATTAGAGTTGAGATTGCATTCAGAGCAGAAGCTGCATGTTGTTAGTAGAATTGGATAATAATCTGTATATAAGTAATTAATATTATATATCTAATGTGTAATAGAGATAGTATTTAGTTATAAGTTAAATAAACAGGCTTTGCTAATAGTTATTAAGTTGTTATCCTTAATAGTAATTAGCTATGGCTTTGGTTTATTTTTATTGAAATATCTGGTAGTATAACTGAAATAGTTGTTGGATATAAGTAGTAGTTGTTGTATAATTTTCCTGTTAAGAAAGTTTTTCATTAGAGTGTTTTAAAGAAATTTGAACCAAGTTGAAGTTTTGTCTATAGGCAAATAGCCAATTTATGGTGATAAATATTCCTATTTCAAGAGAATGCTATTATCTATTATAGTGAGTTGGTTAAGATAAAGTATCTTTTTAGTTTTGAGTTGTTTTTTAAATATGTTATAAGAGCTGTGTTGGTTGAGCAGTTGTTCAAGAGGGTATACAGTATATATAATAATTTTTGGCCAGATTATACTAGAATGTGTATCTATTTGTATATTCAAATATTAGAGTAGTTGAGTAATTTTGAAGTTAGTAGAATATTTGTTTAATTCATCAATAATTGAATTAGAATACTGTAAAATATTTGTAGTAGACCACAAATTATTTTGCAACTGTTGAATCTGAATTTTTGTTGTAATTTCAATAAGATCAGAATTATTAAGCTGAAGTAGGAATTTTGAGATATAGTGTTTGAGCTATATATCCTATATATTTTTAATTCCATAGATGTTATGATTAAGTATAGCACTATTAAGGAAGCTTTATGAGAGGTTTGATTTATGCTTTGTGTAGTTAGGTGTGTTGAGAGAATTTGTTCACAAGTTGTTTTTGATAAAACAATATTGTGAATACAGTATTCAAGTGTAGGAATAATAACTGTATTTATAATATAGACTGCTTGTTTGTCAGTTATTTGTTTAGTTTTGAGAGTATTTGTAAGGTTACTAGACTCTTGAGTAATAAGTTTAATTTGTTGAGTCTGTTGGTGACTTGGAAGGAACCAGTAGTCTAAAAATTTAAAAAGAGTGTTTTTATCTAGTGGAGTAATAGATTTTTGTATAAATTTAATAGGTGTTGGTTTTTTAGAATTAGTACTGAGAATAGACTTAAGTAAGTTGACTTGTATATTGGCTATTGTAAAAAAGGATAAAGCAAGTGTTAGAATTTGCTCAAGCTCATTTTTTGAAAGAGCTATCCACAGTGTATCATCTATGAATGCAAAAATAGAAGTTGATATTTGAAGCTTGTTAGTCTTTTTCTCTTTAAGATTTGTAATCCAAGAGACTCCTAAGTTGTAGTCTTTGTATTGGTTAGCAATATGTAATATTAAAGAGTTATAATAGATATGCCATAGCAAGGGTGTAATTGTTTCCCCTTGGTCTATTCTATTTCTAACTGTATATAACTATGTTAATTCAAAGTTAATAATAACTTTGTTAGAATAATTGAGAGCAAGTTAAGTATAATTTGAGTAAGTTGAGGTGAGAACTAAATTCTTTCAAGAGATTTTTGTAATAGATCTATATTAACAGAGTTATATACTTTGCTTATCCCTTAGATTGTAAGCTGAGACAAGCAAATTTGCCTGCATTTTTGCATTCATTTAGCTCTGATTTACTTTTTTAAAATGCAAAAATATTAAAAAAATAATTATAGATAATAAAATTTGAAAAT
>CAJVPM010000821.1:0-14618 GCA_910592325.1 Scutellospora calospora
TTTTACAAAAACACTCTAAAGACTTTGACAAAATACAGTAACAAGGGATATTACACAAAGTATTCACTGTTATTAGTCTCTCTAGTTAGTTGGTCTTGTTAAAGAAGTCAAACCAACCTAACACTATATATATAAAATGATAAAATATAAAGAAAAAAAACAAAAATAAAGAAAAAAAGGAATTAAATATTACTTAAGCTACTATCTTCATAGAGCTCAAGTTTTTTATAAAAATTATATAAAATACTAATACTATAAAATATTTTATATCTCTAAATTAATAACCTCTATTCTAGGTCTGATAATTTTAGTATAGTGGTTAGATTACTAGACTACTATGCAAGAGGTCTGGAGTTCAAATCCCATTGTCAATGAATTTAAATAATTACCTAGACTTTTGTACTCAACTTATAGTAAACTCTGTTTATTTTAGGAGTTGTAACTCTGTAAATCATATTTCACTAATATTATTCAGATATTAGAAGTTTGATGTAGTATTTAGAGAGACATAATAGTACACAAATAAATTTTGATAGGATTTACGAGCAAGAGATCTGTATAGTAAAAATCTCAAGTTGGTGAAGTAGTATAGCTTTCAATGGTTATACTAGCTAATACTTAATTTGAAAAAGAAACTGTCACTCTGAAAATATAGATCAAAAGAGGTGTGAGTAAGTCTATTCTATAAGAAGAATTGGCAACACCAACTTGGCTTAGTAGCTAATTAGATTGTGAGGATCTACTTTATAAAATATCTGAAGAGATCAGTAAACAGAAAACTAGTGGAAAGCTATAGTAGGAACTAAGGTTATACAAATATCTATAAGTATATAAGCTAGCTGAATTTGTGAAATAAGTATAGACTGCTCTAGTAGGTTTGCTTCAAGATTAACTAAAGCTCTACAAGCTCACAATATGTTGAGAAATAAGCATCCTGAGAGAACCTAAGCTGAAGTCAAAAAATAGATCTGTAATAAGCTAGCTAGCTTAAGTAGTTAGATATTATAGTAATATTAGTTTGTAATAGTATAGGTTAGTTGAACAGAGTGTTTAAATAAGTAACTCACAGGTAAGTTACAGATATAGTAGCATAGTGTAGAACTAATTAGATGATCTATTACCTGTACAATAGACTACTTAAATTAGACAATGACTAAAGTTGTATGTATAGCTTATTGTACACTCTTCATATAATTATAAACTATAAAGATTGTCTATATATAATCTCATATATTAAACTAATAAAAATCACATAGCAATGTAAGCTACCTTAAAAATAAAAAAATAAAAAAATAACCTCTATTCTGATATCAAGAAGTATTCAAATTTGCTATTAACTATACTTGCCTTATTATGTATATTATTGTTTACTATTAGATTGTTTATAAATATATAGTATTTACTAATTTGGATATAGTATTGTTAATCTTTTTTCATAAGTAGGCAGAATCTTTACAAATAAAAAAAAGAAAATTTAAAGAACTAAAAGAAGTGAGTGAATGCAAAAAACCAAATAAGAGTAAATAAATATAAAAGTATTTGTTCTAGTACAAATATTGTTGTATATTTCTTCTTCTATCTCTAAACTTTAACTTTCTTTAAGCTTCTCTTTTTTGATTTTAATACTTTGCAAGGCAAACTTTTAGCTAAAATATTAGAGCTATTATCTACTTCAGCTTTCTGCTTCTTATTATCTAAAAAGGTCTTATAGGACTATATACCTCATACTTTTTTAGAACTAATATTTTATTTGGTTTCTTTAAGTTTAGTATTTGTTTTATAAAAAAGTTTTTGCTCTAGTATTAGTTTTAGTGATCAGCAGAAAGAAATTATATGATTTCTAATTATTTATTAATTAACTAATTTATTTTTTATTCTGTACTTATAAGTACTAAAGAATATAAAGATTAGAATTAATAAAGCTTAAATATTAAATAGTTATTGCATACAAAATATGCAATAAGTAGAGTATTTTATAGATGATCTTGATTAGTTAATGATCTAATTAGTATATTAGATTATTTAACAATTAAGATTAAATATAATATATGTCAAGTATCAGAAATCTAAAATTTTAATGAGTATTTTGAAACTATGAAAAGGTTCTAAAAGTACAAATTAATATTTTAGACTTTTGATACAATACTTATTATATATATAGTATTATAATAATAGATTTATTGTTTTTTATAACAATAAGCAATTATAAAACAAATCAGTAGTTTTATAGATTTATTATTAAATTTATTTATAATAAATACTAAATTTAAAACATTTTATATAAATTTATGCAAATTTAAAAGTTTAAAATAAATAAAATTTAATTTTAAAAATTTAAAAAAAAAATATAAAATAAAAAATTTAAAAATAAAATTTAAATTTAAAATTAAAAAATAAAATTTAAAATAAAGTTTAAAATTTTAAAAAAAAAATTTAAAAAAATTTAAAATTAAAAAAAAATTAGATCTAGTAATTTTAGTATAGTAGTTAGATTATCAGACCACTATGTAAGAAGTTTGAAGTTCAAATTCTACTGTCAATGAATTTGAATAATTACTCAGATCTTTTTATCCAACTTATTGTAAACTCTGTTTATTTCTGGGAGTTGTAACTTTATAAATTATATTATACTAATGTCAATTAGATATTAGAAGTATGATGCAATATTTAAGTTATATTATACAAATAAATCTTAATAGGATCTATAGACAGAAGATCTGCATTATAAAAATCTTAAATTAGATAAAGTAGTACAAATTTTAATAGTTATACCAGTTAATGTTTGATTCAGAAAAGAAGCTTGTATATAAAAGTTGCAGATCAAGCAGATATAAGTAAGTCTGCTATATAATATAGCCTAGTATTTTGCATTAGCAGTAATACTAACTTGGCTTAGTAGCTAATTGAATTTGGGAAAATCTAACTTACAAAACTTCCAAATATACAGAGAACTAATTTAGTAGAAAATCATAGTAGGAACTAGGTTTGTACAAACATCTTTAAGAGTATATACTAGCTTAATTAAGATATAGCACAGTATAGTTAGAGTATTCTATAAGCTTCTGCTGAAGAAGACAATAGAGTACCTTGAAATTAAGCATTTTCTAATAGAGGAATTTGAAGTACATAGCTAGTCTGAGTAGTCTTTAATGAGGCAGTACAAAATTGTACTAGTTTAAGAAAAAAATTAAGTTGATATTAGGAATACAGAAGATGCTAGAGAGTTTAAAATAGAGTAGCTACAAATGGATACTAGGTATAGTAATTAGTAGATAACCTTTAAGTAAAACCTTTAAATAGACAATGATTAAAATTATATATATAACTAATTATACTCTTGCTAACTAATATAGACCTATAAATAATAACTTAAAAAAAATTTAAAATATAAATTTTTTTTTTTTTTTAATTCAGCAGTCATGCTATAACTTTATTTAAATTTGTTTTCCATTTGAAAACAACATTATTTAGCTATATACTATCTAATGTTTAATTTTTTAAGCTATAACTCATCCAGTTATCCTATGGATATCTATGTGATATCTGCTATAGTGACCTTTGTCCTATGTTAAAGCAGTTTATAAAATATAAGCTGCTCTTAGCATAGGAAGGATGCCATAGCCCATTATAACTAAGTTTAAATCCAACTAGCTATTATTCCCTTCTTTACTTCCTTAACTATGCTATCTAATGCTATTTTAAGATTATAATTACAATTTTCTCTATTTCCATTTACTCTGCTATTTGTTTTTTTCCCAGCTAGTACTTTTTTCCAGTTCTTTTTTTCTTTCTCTTTTTGTGAGTATTTTTCTTTTTTAGAGATTTTTCTTTTTTTCTCCTATACCTCTATGTCTTTGCATCGATTTTTCTATATCTCTTTATATACGAGTTCTATCTAAATATACTAGAAGAGGCTTCAAAATTTAATCATCATTCTTTTAGAGCTAATGATATTTTTGATTTTTTCTGCATCTTCTTTACTAAGAATGTCTCTTATCCATTCTTTCTTTTTCTAATACCCTTCTTCTTGTTCATAATGGATAGCTTGTTGTATACTTGTTAGATCCCAGTTCTCTTCCTTTCTTTTGTCTTTGTTAAGCTGTTTCTATATTTCTTCCTCAATTCTTTTGTATACTAAATGTGTTTTTTCACATGAGATAATGTGTTCGATCATTTCTTTTTCCTTAGCACATCTTTTGCATAAGCTATTTTTGTATAATTGTAGTTTTCTATGGTTTAAAGCTTCAACTGTTGGAAAGAAGTTTTCGATGCATTTAATTTTGAATAGTCACAGGTAGTTTACTTCTGAGTTTTTGTATTGCATACAACAGCTTTCAAGAATACCTTTGAATACTTTCTAGTTTTGTTTTTGGATCCTTGCTTGGTGTTCCTCATCGTTTTTCTTTCTTACCTATATCTACTCTGCTTTGTATGTTGTTTGAACTATCTTTTTAATGAAGGCTCTCAATGGAGTTTCAAGACTTAGGCTTTTCTATTCAGGGATATATTTTATACTCTTGTTGCTTATGTTTCCTAGTTCTATACTTTGTGTTTTATATATCACTTCTTTTGCAAGCATGTCTGCTATATCATTATACATATTACCTGAATGACTTTTGACTTTAGTAAATACTAATTGTACTGATTTACTCTTGCAGGCCTTCTTAATTGCACGCAAAATGTTGTTGTTCTTGGTCTTTAACCACTCATATGACTTCTCATTTTTGAGACATTTTTCGATTGTAAGAATTGCACATATGCTATCTGTCCTTATTTCTACTCTACAACTATTGGGAACTAATAACACTGCTACTAGACAAGCTACCAGCTCTGTATGAGTAGATGAGAACCAATATTCTACCCTTCCTTTGTACCTGAAAACTATATTATTTGCACTATCTAATTGAACTACACTATATTTTATCCTCATTCCGTCCCAAGTATTCTCTCTACTGAGTGAGCTATCTGTGTAAAATACTATTTTCTCCTTTTCCTTGTTTGCCTCTAATCTTTCTTTAAATTTTTTTCTGTTGTTTATATTTCGAATAACTTAGTTAATTAACTCTGCTTCCCAGCTTCCTTCAGTTTCAATATGCTCTAGGTTCTTGAACTCTTTAAACTCTTCTACTTTGCTTTTTTAGTTTTCTTTTTCTATTTTTTCCAAGTACTTTCTGTTGAATACTATTTGAGGTGTATTATCTTTTTTCTGAATGAAGCTTGAGATATTGTAAACCTCTCTAAGCACTACTTATTGTTTTTGGCTACTTTTCTTTAATTTGTAGCCTTCTTTGTAGGTTTCTTGCTGAGTAAGTATTACCTGTTGATTGAGTACCTCTTGTGTGTTTCCATAGTCCTTTTCTCAGATTTCTACTTCTACAAGCTTCTTTTCTTTTCTGATAATATAACCAATTTTACTCTCTTTGTTCTCTTTACCTTTTATAAATACTCATTCTTTTTTCCTTTTGTCTTGTAAAATTTTTGATTTGATTTCTTGTATCTGAAAACTTTTTTTTTCCTGTATTCTTTGGATACCTCTCTTGTCTTCTTGTCTACTAGTATTTCTTTTTCTATTACCTCAAACCATTTGGCTTTTCTTTCTGTGTATTTTCTTCCTTCTCTTATTTTAAGCTATCTCCATGTAATCATTTTCTCTTATTCATTATCTAAGAGCTAATTCACATGTTATAGGTTTAGCTTGCTTATACCCTCTTGCATCTCTTTTAAGTTACACCTACTGAGTATATTGCTAATAAGACATTTCTTGTCTTCTTGTAGGTTTAAGAAGTCCCAACTTGCTATGAACTCATTTTTTGCAATGCTAAGACCAAGTTTTTTTGCATGTTGCATTATTTTAGTCTCTAAATTTCTATGCTTAGTCTTTTTCCAGTTCATATTTTCTGCGATAAAAATACACTCAGACATGTTCATATCCTATTAGGATTGCTTTAACCTCATTAGTGTAGTTGTATCTACGATACTATTAGTATTTATTCTTACAAAAAGCTCAGATATATGATGCTCTATGTGTTTTTGCTATAGGCTGACTACTCCAAAGATCTCTTTATGTTAGAGAGTTGTATTTGCATACATAGAAGGAAGCTCCAGTTTCCATTTGATAAGTCTAAGCATAGGTTAGTGTATTATATTACAGGATTTTTTCTTAAAACAGATGTTTGCTAGAAGGTACTCAAGTTTTGGGAGTAGTACCATATTGTTTATGTATACTATCTGGCTTGCTAAAAGCTTTTTGTGTTTTAGTATGCATATTAACTTGTCTACTTCTTTTTTGCATCATAGTATACTAGTTCTTTCTTGCTTCTTTAAGCTAATCCAAACATCTAGAAACCTTGTGCTTTCTTCTGGTTCCTTAACTTTGACTAAACTCAGTGATGTTATAATTTCTATGTATTCTTCTTTCTTTCCTTGCTTGTGAAGTCTCCGAGCAATTGCTTCAGATTTTGCTCTATTAATCTCGATATCATTTAATATAAAGAAACTGTTTGATACTTGAATGATTTCTTGCAGTGCAAGCTGAGATTCTGCTACCTATGTAGTATTGTTTGCATATACTAGTGCTGAAATCATTATTTTTTCTGTTTTGTAAGTTCATTTTTCGATTTCTATCAGCCACTGAAGCTCTATTTGGTATCCGATTCCTAACTATTATATTCTTACTAGCAATAGATCATAAAATATTTTCCACATTAGTAAAGAAATCACTTCTTCTTGATCAATTCTATTACCAGCTACAAAGAAGTCTGTTGGGCCTTCGTCTGTTATTACTCTTATTTTATAGTTTTGGTATAATTGCTTAATAAAAATGATCAAATTTTCTGGAAACCTTATCTTTCTCATGGAGAGCTCTAGGGAATAAATGCTTACTGAATTAAAAGCTTTTTGCATATCTTAAAATGCTATCCATAACTCCTTTTCTTTCTAAATTGCATCTTCAATAACGTTGTTTAGGACATGTATTAGTGCCATAGTAATTTTATTAGGCAGTTCTGCAAAATTTGCTCCTTTTAATATCTGCTTCTTGATAAAAACTTTACTTAGTCTTTTTTGAACTATTCTGACTACAAGTTTTCTGAATGTCTCAAGCAACATAATTGGTCTAGTACTAGCAAGGTTAAATTCCCAGTTTGTACTTTTGGAAATTAGATATATTTGTCCTAGCTTCTATTTCTTAGGAAACTTTCTTTCATGTACTATTTGGTTTGCGAATTTTACAAAATACTCTTTTGCTTTAGTGCTTACTTTCTTTATAAGTTTGTAGCTGATATCTGAGATTCCAGATGCTGTATCTTCTTTCAACGAATTTGTGACCTCTAACTATTCTTCTTCTGTTATTCTATTCATAATTTCTGCATACCAACTCTCCTTAATTCTTGCTTACTCCTTATAAATACTCATCTATTCTTGGTCAATTTGCTCGAATTGGTGGTTTCTCTTTCTGAATTGTTCTTTGAAATGCCTTTCTACCTCTTTTTTAACTTTACTGCTTTCTGTAACTAGCTCTTTGTACTCAAATTTACTTTCGCTCTGAACTCAAACTCTATCTACAGTGATCTTATTGTAAGGACATTCGAAAAGCTTGTTTAGTATCTGTTTGTGGCTTTTAGGTATTAGTGTGAATCTTTCTTCTATTCTCTTTTTGATTTGTTTTTCATTTATAGCTTGCAATTCTTTCTGTGCTCTTTCTTTTAGTATGTTCTACCATCCTTTAATTTCATTGCAGTATTCCTTATTTCAAAATTCTGGTAGGGACAGAATATTGATATTGTATTCTGTGTTGAGATGATCTATTCTTGCTTTTAATATCACTCTCTCGAGAGTATCAATACTTTGCTCTATATTTTTAGATCCTTTTCTATATATTCTTCCTAGTACTATAGCTTTACTATATGTTATTGATTTCGTTGTTTCTTTTCTAATTTGACTTTTAGAGTTTTGTGTTATAGTTAAAGGGATGTACTTGTTTGCTACTGCTTGTATTGCTTTAGTGATTAAATCCCATTCTTCGTCAATATCTAGTTCAGGTATTGGCTCTGCTATATCTCTATTTCTTCTTTTTCTTTTTTCTGCATTTTTAAAGATCTTTTCTATTTCTTGATTGTAATCATTCTAGTTTTCTTCTGTTGCTTTGTGATATTAGTATAATCTTCTTGTTTCTTTCTGTTTTTTCTTGTTATGTTGTTTGTTTTTCTCAAAAATACCTGAACTATCAAGCTGTATCCAAACTAATCCATGATCACTATCTGTTATTATCACTATTTGCTCTATATTACTATCTATAATATGATTTCTCATATTTTGTGTTGTCCAGATATAATCTATTTTAGTTGATACATTACTATTTGACTATGAGTACTTGATTAGTTCTAGATTACAGAAACAGAAAGTTTCTATATAGTCAGTATTTTTTAACCATTTTGTAATTCTTGTACCTGTATCTGTACTTCTTTTTCCTCCACTACTCATGTCTAGACTTGCATTTAATACCATATTAAAATCTTCTAGAATCGTATACCATGTATTCTTTTTGTTCTTGATGATTTCTTCTATTAGAGTCTTGTAAATTCTTTTCGTGATTTCTTCATTCTTTAGAGGGAGATATACTATTCAGACCTGGAAAACTACTTTTCTAAAAAAAAATTCTGCCTTGAGTAAATATAGGTTAAACTTCTTACAGACTCCCATGTTTCTTAACCAATTCTGATCAACTAAAAGTCTGACTTCTGACCCTTTGTGTTTTCTTTTTTCTGTTTCTGTCTAAAAGCTTGTAAACCTGTATTCCTTTGTGTTTATCCATTTATCTTCCTGTTTCTCTATATTAGTTTCTACTATTCCAATCATGTTGTATTCTTCTGCCTTACTATATTCTGCTAAAAGTTCTACTTTCATGTTGTCTTCTTTAATTCTATTAATATTATGTACTCCTATTTTTATAAATTTCTTTTTTTTGTTTTTTCTAATAGAGTTGTCTTTTAATTCTCTTTCCTCTTCTCTACTCTTCATATTTCCTTTATACCTTTCTTTGTATTGGTTTGTTGTTGTTTCTGCTCTACTTGGTCTCTTAAGTTTTCTTTCTTGATTAACTAGAGCTTTTGTTAGTTCAACTTTTATACCTTTTAGAAGTGATTTAGAGCTTCTGGTCCCTAGTTGTTTTCAAAACTACTTAGTTTTTTCTTGAAAGCTTGAATACGTTGTACTATATATGAGAAAGATTCTTCATAGCTGTCTTCTTTTTGTGTTCTTTCCTTTCCTTCTTTTATGTTAAGGTTGTTATACTTTTCTAATTTTGCGTATACCCTGCCTTCTAGTCTGTCTTTTCTCCCTGCACTTTCTTCTTCACTTTTGTAAGAAGTGATTAGCCTGTTAGAGATTGGTTCTTGTCTCTTAAAGCTTCTTATACTTAGGTTACTCATATAGGATTCTTGTTTGTATCTATCCTCAGTATGGAATGCTTTATTTGATTTTATACTATGAGTCTTCCAATAAAGCCTTATATCATAGTATTTGACAGTATATTTTTGTGCTTGAGCTTTATCTCGTTGGTTTCTAAATGATACTAAAGCAAAACCTTTGTTGTTTCTATTTGAGTTTTTGAAGATATAAACTGCTCTTGTACCAGTATGTTTAAGTTGTCTAAACAGTAGTACTTCATTTATATTTTGTGAGATATTATATAGTTTTGCTATATACTGTTTTCTGTTTTCTAATATTTTCTTTCTATTTGCTCCTGGTATTATTTGTACTAGGAGTTCATTTGTAAGAGGAATTACTTACATCTCTATTCCTTGCATAAAACTGCTTCCTTCTTCAAAGGTCATATCTGCTCTTGTTTTACTAGAGTTTTCTTTAATCATTTCAATATTCTTTACACAACCTAGATACTTAATTGCAAAGAAGACTTGTAATCTTGATATATGATGAGGTATATCTCATACTATAATACTTTCTTCGATCCCTGAATGAAGTTTCTGTTTTTTATCTAAATCATTGTTCTTGAAGAGATCTTCTTTTTCATTTAGAGGGATTTCTAGCTCGTACATTCTTCTTTTTTCTTTATTTTTACTTGGCAATAGTTCTTTTTCTTCTGTACGTTCAGGAAGTATTTTTTTTCTTTTTCTAATTAAATTGCCTGTTGAGCACTCACCTTTTTCAGTTTGGTTAGTCAGTGCTGCTCTTTTCTTTTGTATTTCTTTAAGCTCTTGCTTTGCTTGAGTCTCTCTTGTTTTTTTAATTCCCTTTTCATTTTGTAATGGTTTTTCTTTCTTTGGGTTCTCTTTTTCATTCTTTTCTTCTAGTATTAGATTTAATTGATCAAATTCATCTTTTTTTCTTTCTAATTTTGCTCTAGCCTCTTTGTACCCTCTTTTGCAGTCGAAGTAAATAATGCGCCATTGGTTCCCATTAACAAATTTTTTCTAAATTGATTTAATATACTTATTTTCTCTTAGTGACTATCTAATTGATTTTTTTCTTTGTTCAGCATTCTCTCCTAAGATTTTAACTGCTACTACCTTTGCTTTGACTTCTTCTTTTTCTTTATATACTTCTGGCTTAGATGCTCATACACTACAATCTAAGGATGTACTACTACATCTTAACATTCCTATCTCTACTAGTTGATCTAATCTATCTTCTATCTCATTTTTGCAAGGATAGATTTCTATACTATTTTCTATGAGTTGAATATCTTCCATAACTTCTAATATTTTATTTCTTTCCTCCTTTTTAGTGGTGCTAGCTACTGTTATTCGATACTAGATATTTTGACTTGTAGGCTCAACTGATTCAATCTCTTTAGTGCTCTTTGTTTCTGTGATATATTCTTCTTCAGTTCTTATTTCTACCTCTTCTACTATTTTATTCGTACTACCTTGTTGGGTAATTGCTAACTTTGGTTCTTTCTCTAAAACTTCTTTAACTTTGTCTACTCCTTCTGTGAAAGCAGCCTTTTCTAATGCAAAATTCCATTGCCTTGTCATGGTAATTATTTCTTTATTGATATTCATTACTTTTGCAACCATTTCATCGAAATGATCTGCTAATCCTAGTACTGATATGCTACCTTCTTGAATAATTTCTCACCCATACTCTTTAGTGATCTTCTTGATAAAGAATTTAGAACTCTTTCTATTCCACATCTCTATTCTGCTACTGTCTGAGTTTCTGTTGTCTTCGTACTATGCTTGACTTTAAGACCTTATGCTTTTTTCTAAATTCCCTGTGACTTTTCATTTTTATCTGTGAATTTTCTGGCTTTAGACTTGTGCGCTGCTTTTCTATTGGTTGTCACATGGCATATCTTGTTAGTATTTGTTGATACATTTGTTTGTTTTCTTGTTTTTTCATGTGTTTGTATTATGTAGGCAGATCTGCAATTCAGAGTAAGACCAAATCTTTAATTTTTCAAAAAAAAGTTTTTTGTAATAACTTTTGACGAAGAAACCTTCTAAAGTTCTTCACATTTCTAGTATCTTTTTTGTTCTTTCTAATAAAGTATCTGTATTTTGGAGCCTTCTTTCTTTTTCTTTAGAGTCTCTTGAACTGTTTCTTAGTAGAGTTTTTGAGAAAATCTATGTTTTTCTTTAGCTCTGAAAATGGTTAAAATGATCTACAGGAAGAGTCATTAACAATTTAATTGAATTTAAAATATAAATAAAATTAAAAATTTATATTAAATAAAATAAAAATTTTTATATTCTATAATTATAAATAAATTAAATATTTTAAAATAATTTTTATTTATACTAAAATTAAATAAAAATATTCACTTACTAATCATTATCAAAATTTAATAAATCTTTAAGATTCTAATTATAATCATCTTTTTTGAAATTTTTTTTTTATTTTTTTTTTATTTAATATGTTAAATATAGAAAGTAATAGTTTATATAGTAAATATCAAGGTGATATTAAGTCTAAACTACTGTAATAATTTCTATATATGCACTAGTTAGTGAAATATATTACCTTCAATTTTCTATTTATAAACTAGTTTAAGTTAATTAAGAAAAAACTACTACTAATTAAAGAAAAAGAAGAAGGAAAACCTTGGATTTAGAAATAAGAGTTAGTTAAAAGATGAAAGAATAGAGTAATTTTGTATAAACCATTTTTGTATATTTATATTAATATTGTTATCAATAATAGTTGAATTACGTTATTATATTGGAGTAATTAGTAGATTTGGAGTATAGATTTTTTTAGTTTGTTTTGATTTATTAGTAATATTTCTAAGAGTTTCTTAGTTATGTTGATATTCATTTCTAGGTTGTCAGATTTTTTGATTAAACTATTCAAGAAGAGTATTTGATAGTTTTATGCAAAAGGTTGAAGTTTTTTTGAGTAGAAGTCGATATAATTAAATAGTTGTCTGAGTAGAAAAAGTTCCTTGAATTAGATATAATAAAATTTTGGTATGTAAAGTATTGTTTTGTTAAGGTAAAAGTATTGAAAATATATTTTGGGAGAAGATATTATTAATGTAAAGAAGAGAGAGTATTTGGGTTATAGTTTGTAGTACTGTAATATTTGGGAAAAGTTAAGGGTTTGAGAGCATTATAAGAGGTAGGTTAAGTTTTCAAAAGAATTACAACAGGAATAGTTTGGAGTGAGGTATATTAGTGGTAAATGAAGATTTAAATTAGCTACAGTAGGAAGATTATTAAGTAGTAATTTTAGTCGAAAGGAATATAGATATAAATTAAGATTTTGAGAGTTAATAATTTTAAAGAAGAGTTTTAGATTAAATTGAAGGATATTTTTAATATTACGAAGTTGTAAGAAGTAATTAGTAGTTTCAGTAAGTATAATATTCTTGCAGAATTTTCTTATTTGTATTGGAATAAAATGATTTTGCCAGGTAAAGAAAGTTGTTGATTGAAGAAGTTAAAGTTTAGTATTATAGGTTGGTAGTTTGCTCATCTTTTTGCCAAAAGATCTACATTGCGATGAAAAGAGTTTTTGGAGTAGGATTTGATTTTGTGAAATGTTAATGTGATATTTTTGTTTTTGAGAAGATAGTTTATAGTATGTAGGATATCTCAATTTTCATTTTTGATTTGAGTAGATTGTGTATATAGAAGCTTTTTTTTAGAATAAATAGCAGATAAATTGTTCATATAAACATGAATATGAAGATTATTTGAAAGAATAAGGAGAATATAAATTATTGGTTCAAGTTTAATACATATAGAGTTGTGTGTATTGATTGATTTGCATTGAATCTAATAGTTGTATTATTTTCGAGAATTCAGCCTATACCAGATTTTATATTTGGTGAGCAGAGGTTTTGTATAGATGCATCTATATAAAAATGTAAATTATTTAATGAGTTTATATTTAGTAATTTGTAGTGAAGATTGATAAGTTCAAGTTGGTAGGATGGTGTTTGGATTGAGTTGGTAATTTGTTCACAGATGGGATTTTGAATATAAATTTAAGGATCTATTGAAGGAGTAGGATAGTATAAAAGAGGAAGAAGTTGTGAGAGTGCTAGGATTTGTTTGTAATTAATAGATATTTTATACTAAAGTTTTTCTTTTTGGCTTTTGCAAGTGAAATTAATAGTAGAAAAAGGTAAAATTTGTGAAAAATAGTTGGAAGAAGTAAGAATTATGTAGTCAGTGGTATTAGGTATGAATATAAAGTATTGAAACAAGAAGTTATTTGAGTTAGTAAGAGAAATTTTTCTAATATTGATTTGTAAATATGATTTGAATATTGTCCAATTGTTTTTAAATGAAATTGTAGTTAGAGTAGTTATTAGTTTAAGTGTATTGATAAATAGGTTTATTTGTGAAGTTTGAATTTGAAGCCAAATTGTGAGAACAGAGTTGTTATTAAGGTTATTATATAGATTTGTATACCAGGATAGTATTCTACCACATGAAGTTTTGTTTGTATGAAGATAGATATTTTTCTATGGTAGAAGGTAGGAGTTATCAGCTATAAGTATTTGCTCAAAAAACAGAATATGATTATTTTTGAGGCTTTGGATTGTAGAGAAATTAAGATTTGGAGGAAGAAAGTTGTAAATTAGATTTGTCTTGGTATTATTAAAGGGATTAGAAATATTAATATTGAGGTTGTTAATATCGATGTTGTAATTTGAAATATAGAGTAAGTGAGTAATGCAATTAAAATTAGAGAGTTTTTGTTTATATTGTTGAATAATCTCTTTGGAGATAGTTAGATACCAGATTTTGCTTAGCCATTCTTTAATTCTATATTCAAAATTTGTTTTAGGAGAGTTGATGAGTTTACTGTTTTTTCAATAATGTTGCAACTTGTGTAAGTTAGCAATTTTTTGATAGTAGAAAGATTGAGAAGAAGTAGATTTGATAAAATATCATTGTTAGTATTGATAGAGAGATGAAGAATATGTTTAAATTTTTTGGTAATAGAGGTAGATAGTTTAGTTATTTTTTTGTTAGTAAGGGGAACTATTTGGAGGAGGTATTCTATTATAAAAGCAAAAATTGTGTTAAAGAGTCTAGTTATTTGTAATAGGTGTAGTTTTTTAAATTGGATAAGTTTAAGAAAATTGTCTATTTTTTGTGAGATTAGATCAATTGTAGGCTTTACAGAACCTGAGCCATCAAAGT
>CAJVPM010000822.1:0-14616 GCA_910592325.1 Scutellospora calospora
ATGTATTAAAAAGGAGCCTAGAGACTCATTTTCTTTGAGAAGTGGTAGATTATGTTGTGTAAGGAATAAATTATAACAGGTGTAAGAATTGTTTGATGAGGATATTTTGTTAGGATTGATAGGAGTATTTGTATTTGTATCCTTGTATGCATTTGATGATTTGGATGATATTGGTAAATGCATGTTTAAATTAGAATCTCCTAAGTCGCTCGCCATATTCCCGGCTCTTACGGATGCGGAGGATACCAGAGTCTGCTCTGTACGTTGAGTCTGACTGTCATAAACTTGGTTCTTCGCGTCATTTCAGAGATTTTAAAAATTTAAGTTTCAGTATCTTTACGAATTTGCATTTTAGTACTGCATATTATTAATACTAATACTTAAAGTTTCTAAAATGTTAATTCTTAAAGATCACTAAAATACAAATTCTTAAAATCTCTAAAACTAAAATTTTTAAAATCTCTAAAACATAAAATTACTAAAATCTTTAAAACTAAAATTCTTAAAATCTTTAAAACTAAAATTCTTAAAATCTTTAAAACTAAAATTCTTGAAATCTCTAAAACTAAAATTCTTAAAATCTCTAAAACTAAAATTCTTAAAATCTTTAAAATACAAATCATTTAAAATCTTTAAAATAAAAATTATTGAAATTGTTAAAATTAAAATTGAAAATATTTACTAAATTATTAAATATTCATATAAATTATTTTTTGTATAGAAATAATCTATATAGATATTTACTAATTTAGTAAATATTTTCAATTTTAATTTTAACAATTTCAATAATTTTTATTTTAAAGATTTTAATAATTTTGCATTTTAAAGATTTCAAAAATTTTAATTTTAGAGATTTTAAGAATTTTAGTTTTAAAGATTTTAAGAATTTTAGTTTTAGAGATTTTAGTAATTTTATATTTTAGAGATTTTAAAAATTTTAGTTTTAGAGATTTTAAGAATTTATATTTTAGTAATCTTTAAGAATTATTGCTGTTTGCAAAAAGGTGTGACCCCTATGATTTTTGTGATCATGCAGAGAAATTTTAAATAGAGAATTTAATAAGAAAATTTAACAGAGAATACATAATAATTTGCAATCATACTTGAAATTAGTAACCTTATCAGAAATTCTCTTATTAAATTCTCTATTTAAAATTTCCCCACATCATCAAAGAAAATCATGGAGTCACACCTTTTTGCAAAGTGCTATAATATTTTAGAAACTTTAAGTATTAGTATTAATAATATGCATTACTAAAATGTAAATTCGTAAAGATACTAAAACTTAAATTTTTAAAATCTCTGAAATGCAAAGTTACTAAAATCACTAAAACTATGAAATGCAATTAATTTTTACTAAATTAGTAAATACATGTAGTAGTTCATTTCTTATATAGAATGATCTGCTTTATGCATAGTGCTAAAATTCTTAGAATCTCTAAAATGCAAATTTTTAGAAACTTTAAAATGCAAATTATATCATATATGACCTCAACAATATACTGTATATATAATTTGATACATATTCGAAAGAAAAACTTTATACAAAAAAATTATATTAATGATATTTAACAAAGATTGAATGTCTATTGCAGGCTTCTTTGTAAAAACTATTTGGAATTATATTATAAAGGTATATATATTTTTTATATTTATCATTTATATTTGCAATATAATTTGTATAGTTTCTAATAGTAATAAAGCGAAGAAAAAATAAAAGTGATAGTGAAGTTAATTATGAAAATACAGAAATTGACAACTAATATAACAATAATAAAATTACTATAATAAAAACAATGGCAACAAATACACTCAATTATAATTTACTCTTTATCATTATCTATTCTATAAGCAATACTATGCAATAACAATTCACAAAATTTTCATTTTGATAGTATAAATTTTAGTAACAGTAAATATATAGTTTAATAATTTAAAAACTTTAGTATATATTTTAAAAATATTATAATAACTATCTAGGTTGTTATTTAAGAGTAATATTCTAACTGTGTTTAAAGATTATAATAATTCTTTCTTATTGTATATATACACATAGTAAAAAAAACTAGTGTATTTGAAAAATAATATATAGGTCTTTGCTTTAAAAATGACCTTACAGACATAATCAAAACTTGATTTTTAAAGTAAAAACTCATATGATCTTTATTTATATAATAAATATAGTGAATAATAATAACTAGTATATATATATTACCACCTATTAACCAATTAAATTAAATGTTTACTATGCTAAATTATATATTGATAATCTCTACTAGTTGTAATTATATAAAGAATATATAATAAGCTATACATATAACTTTAGTTATTATCTATTTTAAGTAGTTTACTGCATAGATAATTAGACTACTTAATTAGTTCTATACTATGCTACTATATTTGTAACCTACTTGTAAGTTATCTATTTAAATACTCTGTTTATTAATCTATATAGATTCAATCTATATATTACTATAACACCTAATTACTTAAGCTAGCTAGTTTATTACAGATCTATTTATTCAAATTAGCTTAGATTCTCTTAAGTTATATTATATCTAACATATTGTAGATATTGAAAGCTAGTTAACTTCAAAACAAATCTATTAGAACAGCTTATACCTATTTTACAGAATCATCTAGATTAGATTCTTATAGTATTTATATAACTTTGGTCACAACTTTTTATATCTTCAGTAATACTTTGTACTCCTCAAATAGTTTAATTCTTCTAAATCTAGTTAGCTATCGAGTCAAATTAGTGTTGCTAATTAGTAAATTAGACTTATTTATACTTTTATATTCAAATTTCTTTCTTTAGATTTTAGATTTTATTAGTATAACTATTAAAGATCATATTATCTTACTAGTTAGGATTTCTATTATATAAGCTCTTTGTCTATAGATCCTATTAAGATTTATTTATATAATATTATATCATACTTCTAATATTTGATTAACTTAATACAACTTGATTTACAAGATTATAACTCTAGAAACAGACTACTAAATATTAGATATAAAGGTCTGAGTAATTATTCAAATTTATTAATAATAGAATTTGAACCCCTAATCTCTTGTATAGCAGTCTAACAATATAACTATGATACTAAAATTAATAAATCTAGTTTTATTATTTGTTTAGTATAGTATTTTGTTATAGTTTTATTAATAATAGTTATTATATAATAATTAGTAATAGTTTTTAGATATATTATACAGAAAATTGTAGAATAGTTTAGAATATTATTAAATGTCTCAGAATATCTCAGAATATCTTGAAATAATATAGCAACCTTCAGAACTTTATAGAATATTCTAGAATCTTTTAGAACTTTTTAGTTTTTTTTTTTTTTGTTATTAAGGCAGCTTATATTGCCAAAGGAATTTTTATTAGAGTTGTTAATAGAATTATATATTAATAATTTCTACTGTTTATAATTATATAAAGAGTGTATAACAAGCTACACATACAACTTTAGTTATTATCTATTTTAAGTAGTTTGCTACATAGGTGTTAAGCTATCTAATTAGTTCTACACTATACTGCTATACCTGTAACCTATCTGCGAGTTATCTATTTAAACACTCTGTTTATTAACCTATACAGATCTAACCTAATGTTACTGCAATATCTAACTGTTTAAGCTAGCTAGCTCATTACAGATCTATTTATTTAAATAGCTTAGTTCTTCTTAGAATATATTATAATAGATATATTGCTAATATTGCAAATCTAGTTAACCTCGAAGCAAACCTATTAGAGTAGTTCATATCTATTTTATAAATTTATTTAGTTTAGATCTTTGTAATATTTATACAACCCCAAGTTCCATTATGGTTTTCTACTGGTCAGTTAACCTAGTTCTTTTCTAGTATCTAGCTAGTTTTAGTTATTTTTCATCCAGAAACCTCAAAACCTTCTATCTTTATTAGACTTAGTTTTCTTTTCAGATCAGATTTTAGCTGATATAGTTCTGTCAAAAGGCTATATTACTTCACTAACTTTGGATTTCTACTATGCAGATTCTCTACTCATATATCCTATTAAAATTTATTTATATAATATTATACTATATTTCAAGTTTTAATTGATTTAGTGCAACTAAATTAATAGGAATATACTCTCAGAAACAGATAGAGTTTACTATAATGTATCAAAAGTCTAAGAAATTATTCAAATTTATTAATAGTAAAATTTGAGCTCTAGACTTATTGCATAGCAATCTAATAATCTAACTACTATATTAGGTCACTAGATCTACTTTTTAGTTTTTATTAATTAATAATTAGTAATATATATTATTTTAATATTATATAAAGAGAACTATGAATACTACCTTTAATACTATAAATACTATAGCTAAAAATAACTAATAGTTTACTTAAACACTATAAATACCAACATAAATTACTAATTTTTAACAACTAAAAAATATAAATACAAGCCTTTTTCTCCTTTGTTTTGACATGATATTAAGTTAAAATAATAATAGTTTCTAAAGCAAGATAAATAATAATAACCCTTCTAAATAATAACTACTTTTTAGTTCTTAATAATAAACAATATTTTAATATCTTTAGTTTTCTTTTAGACAAACTCTTACACTTTGTTTCTTTATTATTTTTCTTTATTATTTTTGATTTTTTTAGTTTTTGTTATTAGAAATAAAGCTTTTTTTTATTTTGATTTTATTAATTTTGGTTTTGTTTATTTACTAATAAATAAACTAGTACCTTAAATAATAACTGTAAAAAACCTTCTATTATCTAAAATTTGTAAATTAATAAAGAACTACTTATAACAATTAGTATTTTTTAGCAGAAACAAATTGTTAAAATATTGAATAGTTGAATAAACACTTTCTCAGCTCATATTTTTATAACTTGAAAATATGATCATTAATATATCTAGAACTTAAATATTATACTTGAAATATATACTGATATCTCTTACTACTTCTGTTATCCTTCTAAAACTCTAAGAAATCTTAGTAATTATATTTGATTTAAAAGCTTTTAGATCTAGTTTTCTGTTAAATATTCTGCTTTTCACTATATATTATATACTCAGAACTAGTATTATATACAAATATTGTCCTATTAAAATTGCATAGATACAAACAGTTCTGAACAGTATCCTATTGCTTGAACAATATTTTATATCTGTAATAGTTGTTTTATATTATATAGTTTATCAAATAATCTAATTAGCTAACATAGCTATTCTTATTATAATTTTAATTATCTAAAACAAAAAAATTTAGCAAATATATTCAAAATATTCTATTCTGAACTGTCTACTATTTATATTTATGTCCTATGATAACACTATTTAGAACTACTTTTAAACTCTTACTAATAATTCTAATATACCAAATATCAGAACTTTTATTGCATATCTCTTTCTAAGTATTTTATACTTCAAGAAACCCAAGTCTTATAATCAAGTCTAACAAGAAATATATTAAATTTTATTATACTAAATAGTTTTAATAATGACTTATTTGATATTATTTATAATATAAGTAAAACTACTAACTCTCAAATAGCTAATTACTGGTTAAAAAGATGAAATTTGACCTCTAATCGAAGGTTGAATTTCAAATTTTTGATTGAATTCAGGTCGAATCAGCTAAAAAAATTGACTTATAATCAACCTATAATCAACCTATAATTGACCTAAAAACTACTAATCAGCTTAAAATCAGCATCTGATTTTAGGTTGAATAGTTAATTTTAAAATTTAATCTAAAATCAGATTCTGAATTTAAGTTGATTTTATACACATTCGACCTAAAATCAACCTCAAAATTTAGAAGTTGATTTTAGATCAAATGTGTATAAAATTCAGCCTAAATTTGAAGTCTGATTTTAGGTTGAATTTTAAAATTAACTATTCAATCTAAAATCGGATGCTAATTTTAAGCTATTTGGTAGTTTTTAGGTTGATTATAGGTCAATTATAGGTTGATTATAGGTCAAATTTTTTGGCTGATTCGATCTGAATTCGACCAAAAATTTGAAATTCAACCTTCGATTAGAGGTTGAATTTCACCTTTTCAATCAGTAAATATCAAACTGTATAATCAAATTTATCTGATTAGGAATAAGATTTTGATTTAGAATTACTTTTTAATTAACCAGAACTACAACAATTATCTTTTAATAAACTATAATAAGAATATATAACTTAATCTAATTAATAAAACTATTAGGATCTCACTAATACTATCACTTAATTATTAGCTGCTTTGTCTAATACTAACAATACTTTGACTAATAATACTAATATTATCAATAATTCTTTCAAAAGAAAGGCTCAAGTAATTAATTTATTTTACTTTTATAGTAGAAATCAGAATTCTATAACTTGGCTTACTGAATTTAATAAAATTTGCAATGCTAACGGAATTACTAATACTAATAAACTCTAAGTTATATTTGCATATCTTAAAAAAGCTACTACTACTTAATAAACTGTAAACTAAGCTTTAGCTAATAATTATCCTAATAGAATTAGATAATAAGATAATATGACTCTGCTTATAATACTTAATTTATTATTAACTTCTCTACTGCTTTCTATTCTTAAACTCTAGTTAAAATTTAGACTACTAAACTTAAATATTATCAATAATACTCTAGTAAATTTGTTAATAACTAAACTACTACTCTATTAGAATTGTATAGAAAAGTAGAGCATAGACTCTTTCAGTTTTTTGCTCACTTAAAAGCTTGCAAAATTTGTGAATAGACTCTTATTTGAACTATATATTAATATTAAACTCTATAATAATGCTATTTAAAATAATATTGTAAACTATGCTAAAAATTATAAATTAACACATTAGAATACTAATACTGTTACTTCTTATCTCAATAAATATATAGTACCTGCTTAATCTAATAATCAAATAAATTAGCTTGTCTAAAGTTTACAAGTCTTAATTCAATAATTGCAACAAATAAATATTAGATCTTGATATAATCCTAAAAATAATAATTATTAACAACTTTAAGCTAACTAATCTCAACTTTATCAATCTAGATTTTAACTTTATAGACCAAATAATTTTGTTTGTTACTAGTATAGATAGTCTAGACATACTTATAAGACTTGCTCTCAAGTTCAAAATATAAACTATCAAAATATTATGCCTCTAGTTACTAATCTTATAAATCTTTTAAATTCTGTTAATCAAATATTAAATAATTAGCAACTTGCTTAATTTAAACAGATTCTGCAAGTTAACCAACTCTTGCAACTTCTTATCTAATTTATATCTAATAATCCTATATAGCAATTTTAACCTCAACCTATAATTCAATCTTAGATACAAGTACCAACTTTAATTAGCAATAGCAATAAGCATAACCTTATTATTTAATATAGCAAACTCAGATATAACCTCAAGTTTAGCTATAACAACAATAGCAATAGTAACAATATTTATACTAAAAGACATACCTCATAAGGATGAATATATAGTCTAGTCTACAATTCTCTCTAATATAATAACTTTGTAAATATATTCTGCAAAAAGACAATGAGTTAATTAAGATAAAAGGACTAATAACTTAAATAAAAAGAAAATAAATAAGAATATTAAACAAAATAAAAAAGTAGTAAAAAAAAATCTGTAGCTATATTACTAGTAAGCTAAATAATTACGCTATATATCTCTCAACAATTCTTTGACCAACCTGCAAATATAACTAATAGATAATTATTAGTAATAAACTCTAAATTTAGTAGAGCTACTACTTAAAAGCTTAGGAAACCTATAACTAAAAAAGTACTTGTATCTAAAAGTACTAATAAAAAAGATACTAAAGACTCCTCTAATGATAAAAATAATAGAAAAGTATCTGAATAGCTAACTGTCTCAATAATCAATAATAGAACTTTGAGTTTATAGAATATAATAATAGATAACTAAGTAGAAGTTTAGTTAATACAAATTTAAACAAAACAATAAAAGAAAAATCTACTTTTTTGTATTATAATACTACTATTAAATATATTAAATTCTCTCTTATCATTGATTCTAGATTTGCTAGAAATATAATATCTTTTAATCTACTAAAGAACTAGAATATAACAATAATTTAAGCCTCTAGAATAGTTATAATTAATATGAATAGTAAATATTGTCAATCTCTAAGAGCTAAATTTGATATATCTTTAAAAATAGAAGAACAAATAATCTTTTTTAATACTATAATTACTAAATCTAATTATTATAATGCTATTATAAAAAATAACTAGCTAAGAAAAACAAAAGCAAATATAAATTACAAGAATAATACTCTAACTATCTTTTAGAATAACAAAGTAATTACTAGTAAAATTAAATTTTAATAACTCTTATACTATGAAGTTAGTATCGAAGTCTCTAAAATGCAAAAAAATAAACAAATAGTAGAAGATAAAATTGTAGAATCAAACAATGAGGAAGAATATGAAAAAGACTTTGATTTTAATAGAAGCTTATTTTGCTATACTAAGAAAGGAGTTTTAAAAATTTAACAAGAAAGTTATAATCAAGTTTATTCTGATTTTAATACTGAACTATACTATAATGAACCTAAACTAAAGTCTAAAGATAAACTCAAGAAACTAGATAAAGAAAAGTATAATATAAACAAATATTTTTAGAATTTATGAAAGAATATGATAGTGTTTTAGGACTTATATAATTTGTATTCTATTTGTATCTTAGAATATATATTTTATATGTATCTAATGATATTTTCTTTAATAAATGATAGGCAAGATCACTCAAGTTAGAAAAGAAAAAAAAAAAAATGAAAGAATATGATAGTTTATTTGTTTAAAAACTTTATAAATTTGAAAAGACTAAAGTGATAATTTATACTATCTCTACAGATACAATATCTATTAAACAAAACTTTTATTGAACCTCATATAAAAATTAGCAATTTATTAAGGAGAAAATTCAAGAAATACTAAAATATAATCTAATTGTGTCTAGTAAAAGTTCTTAGATATCTCTAGTTATGATAGTTAATAAAAAAAATAAAAAACAACAATTTTGTATAGACTATTTTAAATTAAATATAGCAACTAAAAAAGATAACTACTCTCTCTCTTGAATTGATAATCTATTAGAAGCTTTAGCATATTCTAAATATTTTACTATTTTGGATATAGCTAATAGATATTAGCAAATATTTATGAAACCTTAGAACAGAAAAAAACTACTTTCATAACTTGGTTTAGTACTTATAAATTCATAGTTATATCTTTTAAATTATACAATATACTAGCTATATTTTAAAGATTAATAAATACAGTCTTAAGAAACTTGCTCTAGAACTTTGTAGAAGTTTACTTAGATAATATTAATATTAGATCAAAAATATTTGAACAATACTTAGAATATCTTAAACAAGTATTTGAGCATCTTAAAGATACTAGTTTAAAGTTGAACCCTAAAAAGTATTTCTTTTTTAAACAAAAACTACACTTTTTTAGTTATATAATTAGTGAAAAAGATATTAAAACTAATCTCTTTAAAATACAGACTATATATAACTATTCTATCCTCCAAAATACTACTCAACTTCAAAGATTTATAGGCCTTATATCATACTATCAAAAATTTATAAAAAGTTTCTTTAAAATAGCTGAACCTCTGAATAAACTACTCAAAAAAAAAAATAGATTATATCTAGACTACTGACTAACAATATACTTTTCAAATATTAAAAGACTGCTTAACAACTTTATTAATACATACTTATTCTAATTTTGAAAAACTATTTTTGATCTATATTAATATATCAACTATTACTTTAGAAGCAATACTCTCACAAAAAGATAAGAAGAATAAGGAGTATATAATAGTCTATACTAGTTAAACTCTAAACTTTTACAAGAAAAATTATTTAATTACTTAACAAAAATATCTAGTAGTAATTTGGTCTATTAAACATTTTTATCATTATTTGTATAGACAAAAATTTATGATTATCACTGATTATTCTGTATTTACTCATCTCAAAAAAATAGCTAATTCTACTAGATAACTTAAATATTAAATAATAGCTTTAATATATATAATTTTGATATGATTAATTGATCTAGATATATATACTCAAATATAGATTTACTAAGTAGAATACAACTTTAGAAAACAATATACCTCTAATTAATTAACTAGATATTATCTGACAAATATACTAACAGATATTTATATTAATTATAATAAATTATGAATTCAAATATATAATATATATTAATACAATTTCTTACTGATCATACTTTGCCTAATAATTTGAATAAAGAAGAGCAAAAGAAAATTAAAAACAAAGCTTGATACTTTATAATAATAAATAGACTACTTTATAAACAGAATAAAAAAACTTACTCAACTTTTTAAAGTAATAAAATATAATAAAATAAAAACAATATTATATAACTTGTACTCTAATCTTTCTGCTAGACACTTTGGAATTAATAAAACTTTTAGATGAATAGCTCTTTGAAATTATTAGCTTCAAATATTTGAGAATATAACAATCTATATATAATATTATTAAAAATGCTAACAAAGAGGTAAACCTACTCAAACTGAATTTTTATATCTTATAAAAGTTGAATAACTCTTTAATCAAATAGAAATAGATATTATTAGACTTTTACTCACAACTGAATAAAGTAATAAATATATAGTAGTTGCAACTGACTATTTAACTAAGTAGTTTAAAGCCTAAGCTCTAACTAATACTAAAGCTATCTTAGTTATACTGTTCTTCTATAAGAATATAATTTGTTAATATAGATATTCTAAAATCTTACTAACTAATAAAAAAACTCATTTTATAAATGAAATATTAGACTCTCTTTGTGATCAATTAGAAGTAAAGTATAAGCTCTTTTCTGCATATTATTTTTAAACTAATAGATTTATTAAATGTATTAACAGAACTTTGTATAAAACTCTAATAAAGTTCTTTAATAAAAACAAGGATAATTAGAACTTGTATATACCTTTAGCTCTTTTTGTTTATAGAATTATGAGATATAATACTACTAGATATGAACTCTTTTACTTTGTTTATAGATATAAAGTAACTCTTTCTGTAGAATTCTAAGTTGAAACTTTAACCTCTAAAATACAAAGAGAAGATAATTAACAAGATTTACTATGAATGATATATTTTCTAATAAGAAAATTACAAGAGAATTAAATCAAGTCCAAAGAAATATTGAAAAGTCTTAGATCTATTAAAAACAAAGATATGATAATAAACTCAAGCAAATAGTAAAATACAAAGTAAATAACCTAGTATTACTTTATAAAAATGAACTTAAAAAAAGGCAAAAGCTCATTGATCCTTGAAAAGAACCCTACTATATATATGAAATACTTGCTATTAGAGCTTATAAGTTAAGAATAATAGTTTAAAAAGTTTTCAAAAATCTTGTAAATAGTAATAGGTTAAAATTGTATTATCAACATACTTTAACTGAATATATGGTAGTAATAGAGACTAATTAAGCCTAAAGTTTTTAAAAGCTAAATCTTGTATAAATTTTATTTAATATTTATTTAGTAGTTTAGTAACTAATTGTTCTGATATCTTGAAAAACTGTAACTAAAATTTTATTTATTTTATTCATTTATTTTTCTTATTTATTTTTATTTTCTATATTTAGTTTAGTTTACTGATTATCTTTTATTTTATTATTTTATATTTTATATTTTATATTATCATATTTTATCTTACATTTTATATTTTATTATCTTTTGTTGAATACAATTATAAAGTTAGATAATTGTGATAGCTATATATAAGTAATAGAGTATATGATACTTTTATTTATATTATTATTTTCTATATTTGAAAATTTATTTATTACAGATCTAATAATCAATACTGCAAAGAACTAAATTTGTATAAGAAAACTTAATAAAACAAATAAAGCTCTATAGATCACATTATAAAATTAGAAAAAAAAGAAAATCTTACTAAAGAAATTTTTATAAGTTTTAGAAAGTTATAGAAAGTTAAACACTATAATTACAAGTTTTAGAAAGTTGTAGAAAAATTTAGAAATTTAAAGAATTTTTTAATGATAAGAAACAAATTCTTTATAAAAGAAGTTAAAAATTTTGCTTATTCTAAGCATTAACTCATTAATAAAATATTAAACAACTTAAATATAAACTTCTAAACAACAAAATAAAATTTCTCTTAAGAATTACTTAGCTCATAATGCAACAACTTCAAAAAGAACTTCAAGGTATTAATTCAAATGCTATTCTAATTATTACTTCTAGTTAGATAATCTATTAAGAAAAAACTTCTAATTTTGAAAAAACTAATTCTTTAACTAATACTCAAAGAATTAGACAAAAACTTGCTTTATATTTTGAGAATTTAAACAATCTTTTTTTATTTTATTTTTAAGATAGCTTATATTATTAAATAATTTTTATTAGTTTGATATATAAAATTATATATGAGTAATCTCTACAGTTTTTAGTTATATAAAGTATGTATAATAAACTACATATATAACTTTAGTTATTGTCTAATTTAAGTAGTCTACTACACAGATGTTAGACCACTTGTTAGTGCTATACTATGTTGCTATATTTGTAATCTATCTGTAAGTTATTTATTTAAACACTCTGTTTAATTTATCTATTTCTGTTACAAACTAATATTACTATAATATCTAACTACTTAAGCTAGCTAGTTCATTTAGATCTATTTTTCAACTTTAGTTTAGGTCTTCTCAAAATATATATTACTCAATATATTATAAGCATGTAGAGCTCTAGTTAACCTTAAAGTAAATCTACTAGAATAGTCTATATCTATTTTACAGATTCATCTAGCTTAAACTCTTATAATATTTATATGATCCTAGTTTTTGCTGTAGCTCTTCACTAATATCTGTATTCTTTCTTTTAGGATATTTTATAAGATAAATCTTTTCAAATCTAGTTAGTAGCTAAGCCAAGTTAGTATTACTGATCTTCTTTATAGAACAAATTTACTCATATCTATTTCAATCTATACTTTTCTCAGCAGTATTTTTTGTTAGATCAAGTATTAACTGATATAATTATCAAAAGCTATACTACTTCACCAATTCGGAATTTCTACTATACAGATCTCCTGCTTATAAATCTTATTAATATTTATTTATGCAATATTATATTACACTTCCAATATCTGAATAATATTAGTACAATATAATTTATAGAGTTATAACTTCAGAAATAAATAGGATTTACTATAAGTTAGATACAAAGTTTAAGTAATTATTCAAATTTGTTAATAGTAGGATTTAAACTCTAAACTTTTTACATAGTAGTCTAATAACCTAACTACTATAATAAAATTACCAGACCTGAATTTAAACAATTCTAATATAAAACTTAAGTATATAGTAGTAGTTAATAGTAATAATAAAGAAGAAAAGATTAAATCTATATACTTAAACATTAAACTCTTTGAAAACAATAATAGACAAATATATAAACAGTTAGAATACTATTATTATCTAAGTAAACTTCTTTGTATAGACAATTGAAGTAATTATTCAGCAAATTTTCTTTGCTTAGAGTTAGATATTTAGAAAAAAAAAGTATTCAAGTTGCTTAACAAACTTTTGAATTGTATAATACTTGGAAAATCTAAATCATTTTTCAAGTAAAACATATTAGCTATAGGGTATTAGTTCAAATATATAAGTCTAACTTTAAATTACTTATGCAAAAAATATATAGAATTTCAATAACAGAATTTGGAAATCCTTTTATCTTCAAAAAATTTTAATTTGCAAAAGCTTATCTCTAAAAAAAGAATAATATTATACTATAATTTTCTATTTCTTTATTTTTCTTTTATTTTATTTTTAGTTTTATTATTTAATTTAGTTTTTTATGTAGTATATTTGTTATAGTTTTTATTTATTTTGTTTAGTTTTTGTATTTGGTTTTTTTTTTTTAATTCAGCAGTCATACCATAACTTTATTTAAGTTTGTTCTTTATATAAGAAACTATATTATTTAGTTTTATACTATCTAATGCCTAATTTTTTAAGTTCTAACTCATCTAGTTATCCTATAGATACCTATGTGCGATCTGCTATAGTAACCTTTGTCTTATACTTGAGTAATTTATAATCCATAAACTACAACTCAGTATAGAAAGGACGCTATAGCCTATCATGACTAACTTAAATCTAATTATCTGAAATTCACTTCTTTACTTTCCTATCTATACTATCTAATGCTATTTTAAGACTAATATTATAATGTTCTATATTTTTATCTATTCTGCAGTTTGTTTTTCTCTTTGTAGTTTTTGTATTTGTTATTTATACAGAGTACTGATAGCAGTATAGATAAGTTTTATTATTTGTTTAGTATAGTATTTTGTTATCTCTTAGATTGTAGGCTAATGCAAGCAAATTTGCCTATGTTTTTGCATTCATTTAGCTCTGATTTACTTTTTTAAAATGCAAAAATATTAAAAAATAATTATAGAAAATAAAATTTAAAAATAAGAATTATCTTTTTGCAGTATTTGTTTTTATATTATAAGAAAAAAATTTAGGGTTATATA